>JAWPHD010010198.1:0-96151 GCA_037043455.1 Cyrtodaria siliqua | reverse complement strand
TTACCGAGATGGCAAAAATGTACAGTAATATTTAATATTGGCA
This sequence comes from Cyrtodaria siliqua, assembly GCA_037043455.1. NCBI lineage: Eukaryota > Metazoa > Mollusca > Bivalvia > Adapedonta > Hiatellidae > Cyrtodaria > Cyrtodaria siliqua. The sequence goes on along the minus strand of JAWPHD010010198.1, from coordinate 96,108 downwards.
ACAATGTACAGTAGTATTTAATATTGGCAACAATGTACAGTAGTATTTACTATTGGCAACAATGTACAGTAGCATTTACTATTGGCAACAATGTACAGTAATATTTAATATTGGCAACAATGTACAGTAGTATTTACTATTGGCAACAATGTACAATAGTATTTAATATTGGCAACAATGTACAGTAGTATTTAATATGGGCAACAATGTACAGTAGTATTTAATATTGGCAACAATGTACAGTAGTATTTAATATTATATACAGTAGTATTTACTATTGGCAATAATATACAGTAGTATTTAATATTGGAAACAATGTACAGTTGTATTTAATATTGGCAACAATGTACAGTAGCATTTAATATTTGCAACAATGTACAGTATATACTTAAATTAACCGCTGGTAATAAACTTAATATTATTTGATGGAATTGGCGAATATTTTATGGGTCACGAACTCAAAACTAAGTCTATCGATATGAAACTAACCGTTAGAACAAGAAATTGCAGCACAGCTGCTGGAAAAAAATGTTGGACAATTCTGAACATAATATTAAAATTTCAGGGGTCAAGCTAGGAGAGAAGGAGAGTACAGCGAAGTGGGAAATTCACAATTATTTATATTGGTTTAATAAAACTGGATGAATTATTTATGTATGTTGGCAATTTTTATTTAAATATATCTAGGCCTGTTGTTTCATTTTAAATTAAAGTGTTTTTTAATTTCATGTTTTAATAATTTAATTTTGAGTGGTCATATTGAATATGCATATCATTATCGGAGAATTTAATATGGATGCCATTAACGGCTCATCAAAACATTATAGATTATTTAGAGCCGCCCCTGAGAGAGGGGAATGATACGTGTATAGGCCCATACCCTTACTCTTACCGGTTTCTTTGTTTTCTATATGACATAATGTGAATTCTAGTGCATTTTGAAAAAAAATTAATTGCTAAATCCTATGATAATGACCCCGTGCGAGGCCCTTAAAATCTGACAAGCATAGGCTAACATTGCTTGTCGAATTTTAGGTGTGTGATGGTTTTGGGTGGGATAGCCTCTGATTCGCCCTTGTTATTTGGGGATAAGCCAATACAATCTGTAAGATATGAATTGAATTGAATGTTGTTTGATGACTCATCAACACATTATTCGTTATTCGAGAGAGATCACACGTAGGAATCTGCAACCTGACATACTATAACGAATATATTTTTATATATAGTTCTTTAAACTAACGTGCTTGGGGATAGACTCCAATATACAAAACCTCCCAATTTACGTCCCCATCCGACGGACGAGGCTAATGAAAAGCGACTTGCTAAAGAACTCAGTGGCGATGGTGAGGTTTGACCCCGGGTTCACCGGATTTCAAGTTCTGCGGTTATTTTTAGTGCCACGCCAGCCCCTTTATAAATTATGAAGCGGTATTTAAAATATTCCTGTAAACATTTTAATGAAATTGAGACCAGACGCTCGTTTGCGCTCGCTCGTGAGATAAACACATCTTGCTGAATTGTTGTTGTACACCTCGCTGCGCTCGGCATTATTTTGGCGTTTACAGCACCATTTCACCATGTTTACCACACTGTCATAAAACTGTTATAACAAATGAATTTGTAAGCGATTTTGGGCTCCACTTCTCGAAGCTTATGGCAGTATGTGATCTATGAATTGTTTTAATGTTCGGGGTCTCGCTTCGTGCGAATTGAAAATGTCAACTAAGGTCAACTACGAAATTGAAGAACAGGACGAATCATGGCCTATGGGCTTCGCTTCGCGAGGCGAACCACAATATTATTGTTTTATTTAATGTTCGGGGCTTCGCTTCGGGCGAAGCTCAATACTTTGTAATTATTAAATTTTCACGAATTACATAAGTTTACTCCGGACTACATGTACAGTAACATAGCTAGGCCCAAATGACAACATAGGCCTATGGTTGGGGGCGTGGAGACATGATCCTCCGGACTTTTTATTTCATTTTAGAATGCATTAATTAGGTAAGTAAACTGTCACAGATGTGTATCTGAAAATACCCACATCCCCTTCCCCATTGCCAAACTGGCAAACAATGTAGACCAAAGCAATTAGCACATGTTCACGCACATGACCGTTGACGTCATGTTTACAATTATTTATATCGCATTACGTCATGTTTACAATATCGCATGACGTCATGTTTAACATATCGCATGATGTCATGTTTAACGTCTGTCGCTGATGCACCAGTTACCCATAATCAAGTCTTGACGTCACATGCTGAATCCGCGTACCAAAAATATGAAGCAGGCCGGACGAGGTAAACTCCGGACATGAAGAACGCGGTCGACCTAATGTCGTAAATATGAATAATTTGGGGCTTCGCTGCGCGAAGCTTAGTAACAATGTAAATGTGTGTATAATTTCGGGGCTTGCGCGAAGCTCTGTGGCTCGTATGTCGAGCTTTGCTGGCCCGTATTGTTTTCACGACTTTCGCGAAAGTTTACTTTGTGGATTTTTTTGACTTTTTACGGTAATAGCCGCCATTACCGAAAAAGTGATTACTAGTGGACAACTTCGACGCCGGGCTGCGCGCGCCCGGCGAGAATTGTCCAAAAAAAATGAAAACATTTGTATATTTTTCTTATTCAAAACATGTTTTTAAAATAATTAATCGTTTCTAAAATAGCAACAAATACTTATTTTAAGGATGAACAAAAGTTTCCTGGAAGTGAAAAATGACACCGAAAGTGCAGACCTATTTCGAGCCGTAGTTGGAGATCTCTGCTCATCAATGGTCACGTGCTCACAGGAAGTGACGTTATCCCTATACCGCAGTATTGATGGGTCATGCAATAACCTGAAAAATCCACAATGGGGCATACGAGGGAGAGTGCAAAGAAGAATTCTTCCACCAGTGTTTGACAATGGTAGTATTCTACGTTTAAGCATATTGCTCATAAAAGTCCTATACAAATTCTCTCCCCACCCACCTAAATACAATAGACTCGAAATAGGTCCAAAAGCAATGGTTTTATTACATTCCCAGAAGCCACGATATGTTATCATCGATTTTACTTTTTTTTCAACTTAAATTTCTTGATCAGTTTTCAATCCATTTTTTTTTTCACATTTAAAAAACAAACATATTATGTTTAAAAAAAACACTAATGTAAGTAAAAGTAGACATACAAATCGAACAGGAAAAGTAGCATTCAATGACAACAGTCAACCACAAACAGAACGTTAGATCATTAAAAAGACAATCGCGTTGTGTCAACCACGTTCGCGTTGTGTACAAAATATGGGATCCGTATTTATTGCTATATGCATTTTTATTTAAGATATCGGTTTGCCAAGACAACATGGCGTAGATGGCCTCCCTCTGCCAAATGCGCGTCTGGTGAGCAACGTCATACATCGGGCTCAGCTGGAGAACGAACTCGACTGCGAGGCAACTGTGATGGTGATGGCGTTCGGTCAGGTGTTCGATCATGACCTGATACAGACACCTGTAACGAAAGGTAATACATGCAAAGTTTTATGTTTTATGCCATGTATCACGTACAGCATTTTTTCCCTGGACTTTTTAAAAGTAGCAGATTCTGACGCCCGTAAATACCTTATACAGACATCTTATATATTAAACGGTATTAGGTCAGTCAAGTGAAAATGTTCAATAAAATGACTTTGTTTGCTCCCCACTATGTAATGGATTCCAAATCTTCATAAAAAATATGCACAAAGCACGTATTATAGCAAATTCTAGTTCACCTACCACTACTAATGTATCAAAACTGTTGACCTCCTGCCTCCACGCGATTAAAGAAAATGCAGGTGTCAATCTGTCTTGGTCGATCAATAACTTCGGAAGAGTCCTTGATAGACTGCGGTGTAAGCACGCTGTAAGCATGTCTATGCTTCTACTCTAAGCGCCTACGAAATGTCCACACGGTACACCATTCTACCACATAACCTTCTCAAAGAAATTGATTCAGCTTTTACAGCAGACATTTGTGAGAAACTACTTTTCTTTTGGTTGAAATAATGTCAGGACTTTCTTAACAAACTCTCTAATGATAAACTTGTATAACATGTGAACTTACGCTGACGATTGTAGAGTGTCTTTTCTTCTAGTTAAAATCTTCGTTATATATGGTAAAACAGTTTACCGCAAGGTTGTAGATATTCCTTTGGATACTAACTGTCGCAGATTTGTTTTTATACTGTTAAGAAAGAGGTTTTAATATTGAGTTTGGCACCTGCTAGCCAAGGAGAGATTATTGATGCATATACCAATACACAACCTTATCTAGATGACATATTGCATATTGAGAATCCATTCTTTGCCTATATTGTCACTAATATTTCTCCACCAGAGGTCATATTGCATAAAGACAACAGTTCGGATATATGTCCCTGCTCATTCGTTTTGCTCGAGCATGTAAACTTTGCTCGAGCACGTAACGATGTTAAGTATAATCACGTTATTACAAGTAATCTTTTTTCAGCATGATTTTTACTGTCACAGATCTGTGTCAAAGTTCTATCACTTCACCACTCTCTATGTTGTGTATTGTTCAGTTCATTGTCTATTTAATTTGCGCATTTGATTTAGTTTGTGGTACATTGCGGTGCCATTGTGTTTGGGTGCTGTGGTTTCTATAGGACATTGCTTCTCAATTTATTAACACCTAAGGAATCGTTTTACTTAAAGCGAGGCCAAAATCAGAAAGAAAAACAGAAAAACATTTAGGTTTGATTAGTTTAAGTCAATATTTAAACTGTTAAACAGACTGAAGTACTCTTACAGCGTATTTATAGTTCCACTTAAGGGCATTGCTGAACGTTTATGAATGCATTGATAATTTGGTAGTCAACCTGCATTACCTAGAGTTATATCCATGCAGTGAAGAAACAATTTTTTGTTAATTTTCGGAATTTGATCTGTGAAATAATAGATGAAATAGTTAGGTGGAAAAAAAATCGACTTCGGTCCTTTAATTCCATTACTCTGATCAGTTTTCATATTTGATTTATTTCAGGTTGTTCTATTTTAGTATTCTTTTACTTGTCTGTATAATGATTGTGTCACACGAAACCTCTTGCTTATGTTTTATTATGCTCTTATAAAGCCTCGGATGGTTCGGCAATAAACTGTTGTGCAGACGACATGCAGCCATTTTCTGGTCCACTGTAAGTAGTTCTATATTTTAAATTTGTTTGTTCGCTCTTTATTCCCGAAACAACGAACATGGATTTAATGGAAGTACATGTACATTTGTTTTGTTAGATCATCGGTATCATAACAGCCGTATATGGCAGCTATAATTATGCTTTTCATTGCATTGAATTTTATTCTTTGATAATAAAATGTGTTAGTTTCGTTCACTATTTTGGCAAATATTTGTGACATAATTTGGTTTCGAAAAACCAAGACTTGTGTGTGGCTCGAACCTCCGGGTCAGTAGACATCAGTAGAGTTAAATGTGTGTGTGTGTGTTGGGCGTATGGGTGTGGCGGGGGTGGGGATTACTACATTTAAAATACAAATAATAATGACGAGAAAAAGACGCTGGAAAATCATTGGCGGGAAAGTTAAAAATATCTTTGGATGAAATTGGCCCCTCTTCATCTGACTGGTTCTTATGTTTAGGCATTTGTCATCTAACCTGTAACACTAGACAGTATAGTAAACGCCATAACCATTGACAAAAATAACAACATTATCTGGAAGTACTGTTATTGATTATGTAATGCTCTATTTCACTGCCCGATATGTATATATCGGTGATACGTCTCAAATAATTTTGTTTTCTTACTTGAATTACGAATAGGTGGTTTCCACTACCACAGCCTTTACAGGTTGAGAGTATTGTTTAATCACCCTTAGGATATGTTGTCTCCTTTTTAATTTAGTCTTTTGGCTGTTACTTGTGATATTCAGGCTTCATAATTTCTGGTCCCAACTAAATTCCATTTTGTTAATTTCGCTAATTGTTTTCTCGTTTAGGGCAAAACATTTTGTTAGAAACCGGGCCCATATGGCCATGGTACCTCATTGAAGGTTCCATATTCACCGTCATATGCATACCATCTTGGGATGGCTCAAATTGTCGTACTAGTGACTATTTAAATATTGAATTCTGCTCAACCGGGGCTCAACCGGGGCTAGAGGTTGTGAAAGCATTTTGCACTACCGTTCATGAACAGTCTCAATCAAACCGAGACTGCGGTATTGCTTGTATTAGTCATTTTGCAACGGCGAAGACAATGTCTGCACATTATTAACGCCATACATACATTCATTAACAGAAAGACGTGTTTTCCTATCGACATTCCTGTCGACGACGGTCACTTTCGCAAGTATAACCAGACGTGTATGAACATTGTTCGGTCGGCACCAGCTGTATGTGATACCTGCGAACCATGTAATTATACATTGCTTGGCTCTTTCTTTTCTGCTATGGTTAATATTATATCATACAGAACCTTAACATGAGTCAACACAGCTAATATAGTTCGCTTCTTTTTCTGATTTACATCTGTGTATTGAAAATGGAGAAATAATAAGTAAACTATTTCCCACGAGAGGTAATTTCTATTCTGACTTTGTTATTCTTACTAATGGCATAGTTAATTATCCCAGTAAGATAGAGATGTTCCCCGAGCAACTTCTTATTAAATATATGTTTCTCAACCTATTCGTTTTTCTAGAACAGAACTTTAACATTCGTAACTTTTGTTAACTAAAATCGACTCCACTAGGGTACCTTCGAAACAGCTTTGTAAAGTTGTATTATCGTTAACCTGATTTAAATACAAAAGTAATTTTAGAATTCTATTTCAGCCTGGCTCCTATCATGACGTGATTAACAAACTTCGTAAGATCCTTCGTCGTGATCTCTTTTATAAATCTTTATTAAATGTGTTGGAAAGAAGTTATGTCACCTTTCATTTTGACCCATTTACAGTTCCTATTTGATATTGCGATGACCCGACCTATTTTTGATTCTATGATGATGTCTGCCTACATCCTGAAGGGATTGTAATGTTTAATATTTGTCTTCAATCTTGTCGTGTGTCTTTAATGGTTTATTATCTTGTTGCTCTGACTTCTGCCAAGACGGTGTACTTGTGTTAGGACGTTCTGTGCCTTTTTATCTATACATGTCCATATTTGTGTTTTACTTATATTGTCTATTAAAGTTGCATAGTTTGTTAAAGGAGAACTTGGAGGGAATTTCTTTGTCTAAACTGTCCTGTTTTATTGGGATGACAATAGGATAAGCATGAGGTTTGGTGCACCCTAGAACTTGGTGTAAACTCCCAACGGTCTTGTTTCCACCGACCTCTGCCCCATTTGTCAACTCTTCTATGTTTGTGGTGTCGTATTCTTTGCTTCTATTTTTCTTGTATTTGTTGTTTGCTTTGATTGCGTGTTTATGCTTGACTGTGTTCTGTGAATGCTTTATTTTTACTTTCGGGGACTTTTATAACTACTTGTATATGGTTCTGCCATTTGCTTGATCAGTACGAGTTTTGTCACTGTTTTTGCCTATTGTTTTTACCTGTTGTTTTAGATGCGTTTTTAATCTACGAACGCATATTAAATGATAGATACCGTTAAATCAAATACTTATTATTATACTATACTAATTAAAACGATACTTTGAAGTTTACTTTCATTTGGTTTTAAATGCTTTAAAACGCATGTACTAATAATGCTAGGCAGTCAGATAACGTGCAGGTACATATTTTAAACAATTATCAGTCAATTAGTACAAAAAGAAAATTCTTATAGGGTCACACAGAACCTTGATTTTCCTGGTGACCTGTTATTTTTCTGCATAACTTACAAATCAAAATAATAAAAAATATGAAGTTTTCTAAATAACTTGCAAAACCATGTGTAGAATAAAGAAGAAAAGTTGAAAACTCTCAAACTGTGTTACCTTTTAAGTATAAGCAAGTAGGTAAAACGATTTAAATAGATCGAGGGATAGGTAATGTAAATGTTTGACAAATACGTTGTCGTGTTTACCGTTATAGACGATGGCTTTTCAGCCTTTCTTGCCTATACGTGTATTTTACTTGTTTGCCAGGTCAATAGGCGTATCATATTTGCTCACTACAAACAGCTTAAGCGTTTGAATATTCATTATTGTATAAATCAAGTGTTGAATTTTTAAACGAATTACACATATATAATTAATTCAAAAAATTATTTCCTTTTTTAAGAAAATCGTTCACTTGAATACGGGTTGTTTAGTTTGTTCACATATGTACGTCATGGACACATGTACGGTTCCCGCAATTGTTATTTCACAATTAACGAAATTCTTATTTTCCTTACAATAAGGTCTGCTTCCACCACAAAAAAAATCGACCGTCATATATAATCTTACATGTGTTGAAAATGACGTAAAGCACCATACAAACACAAAGTAAAGACAGCAAACAATAATAATTTAATGATATAAAATGTCTTTAAAAGTATTTCGTTTGGTCCCTTTTTCGTGGGTTAGTAGGGAAACAAAACATTAGCAATTGTTTTATGGTATATATATTTGCTTACCTTATCTGTATGATATGTATCTCTTCATACTGTAAAAGTATCGTGTATTTTAATTATATGCTTTAGGTCAGCGTGGACAGATCAACGACGTGACGTCATATATAGATGCCAGTATGGTGTATGGTTCATCGGCGGAGGTCAATAAACTTATCCGTAACTTTACAAACGGTATGTAAATAAACATACACCTCACAAGTCGGAATATTAAGTTTAAGTAAAATGTAAGTTTAACGTATTTTAAATTCGGGAACTCAGGAATTTCATAATAAATTTGTTTTAGTTCCTGCAGATAAAGCAGCTAATAATGTAATTATTGTTTGACGCCTACATTACGTCAATGTTTTGTCTCTGGAACTCGGCAGCACCAATTCGTATACTCCGGTTAATTCTACTGAGGATGATGTTGTTTCCGCACATATCACTCGGCGCACTACTTTCAAGGCTGGTGTAAACGATAAGCAAAATAAACTGCCTACTATGTACTGGATTCCTAAATTACATAAAAAATCCATATAAGGCTCGCTTTATTTCGAATTCTAGTGCCTGCACCACAACAAACATCTCCAAACTTTTAACTTCTTGTCTTACTGCCGTTAAAGATGACGTTAAACTATATTGTGATACAACTTATGAAAACTCTGGGATTAATTTATTTTAGTCTATAAAAAATTCAGGAGACGTTCTTGATAAAATTTTCAATAAAGGTCAAATTTCATCAATAAGCACTTATGACTTCTCTACACTATATACAACCTTACCACATCACCTTATTAAAGACAAGCTAATTTCTCTTATTCAAAAAACATTCGCTAGAGAAAATACTACATTTTTGGCATGTAATAATATAAAAGCGTTTTTTACTAACGGCAGTTTAGACAATTATACTATGTTGACTGGCTATGAAGTTTGTGAAGCACTCATCTTCCTATTAGATAATATTTTCGTCAGGTATGGAACCACCGTTTATAGACAAATTGTTGGTATCCCTATGGGTACGAACTGTGCACCACTTGTCGCAGATTTGTTCTTATTTTGCTATGAAAGGGATTTCATGTTGAGTTTTTCACCAGATACCCAGGCAGATGTTATTGAAGAAGAATAAAAATATCGGACAGGGAAAGCAGCATTCAAGGACGACAGTAAACCACAAAACACAGAAACAAACACGCAAACAGACAAACAAGAAAGCAAAAGCAATAATAAATGCAAACGACATCACAAACACAAAAGGGTTGACAATAGGGCTACCGCCTTGTAACGGTCAGTGGCAAAGTAGGCCACTGGGGATTTAAACTGGTTATAGGGTGCACCAAACCTCACACTTACCCTACTGTCAACCTATTAAAACAGGACAGTGTAAATAAAGAAATCCCCGCCATGATTTAATCTTTAACCAACAAGGCAGCATCAGTAGGCAATATAAGTAAAACACAAATATGCTGGTGTAAATATAATATAAAAAACAATAGCCTAGAAAGCCACAATGAAGGTACTCAATGACTTGGCAGAAGCCAGAGCAACAAGAGAATACACCATTAAGGGCACGACAGGAAAGATTATAGACAAACATCAAACGCCACCGTCCCAATGGGCTTTAGGTTGGCGTCATCATAGGATCCACAGCCTGTCCGTTCATCGTACAATTAAAGAGGAAAGCATAGTGGCGAACTGTAAAAGGGTCCGCCACCAAGCATGCAGTACGTTGCAAAATGATAGGGTCATAACCTCTTTTGATAAACTTTTTAACAAGTTTAACAAAGATAGTATGAAAGTGATCATGACCATGAATCTTACAAAAAAAAGTATGATAATGGACCTTTGGAAACGGCCGAGCACGACACATACGAAATATTGCAGTCTCGGTTTGATTGAGACTGTTCATGAGCGGTAGTGAAATATGCTAGCTACCGGACACATACGAAATATTGCAGTCTCGGTTTGATTGAGACTGTTCATGAGCGGTAGTGAAATATGCTAGCTACCGCTCACGCCCTCTAGCCCCGGGTTGAGCAGAACTGAATATTTATAAAATCAATAGTACACAATTTTAACCATCCCAAAGATAGTTTATAAATCACATCACCATAGAAGTCAGGCTGTGATAGTCCTTGTCGCAGAAGAGTCCTTAAATTACTTTTATATTTGGAAAGAATATCAGGGTTACGATAATACAATTTTGCAAAGGTTTTACGAAGTTTATGGTAACGGTAACCCTGATTGAGGAGCTTTTTAGTAATACAAAGATTACGAATATGAAGCCTTTAATCACACCTCTCGGTATCTGGATGATATATTGAACATTGACAACCCTTTCTTTCCAACTATGGTTAATTATATTTATCCTAAAGAACTTCAGCTTAACAAAGCTAATATATCTGATAATAACGCTTCTTTTCTTCATTTAGTTAGATCTCTCGATTGAAAATGGTAAAATAATTAGCAAAATCTGCGACAAGAGAGATGATTTTAATTTTGACATTGTTAATTATCCCCACTTGGATGGGGATGTTCCCCGAGCAACTTCTTATGGGGTGTATGTGTCTCAACTTATTCGTTTTTCTAGAGCTTGTACTCGAGTTGAGGACTTTAATATTCGTAATCTTTGTATAACTAAAAGGTTACTCAATCAGGGTTACCGTTACCATAAACTTCGTAAATCCTATGCAAAATTTTATCGCAACCCTGATCTTCTTTCCAAATATAAAAGTAATTTAAGGACTCTTCTGCGACAAGGACTGTCACAACCTGACTTCTTTGGTGATGCGATTTATAAACTTCGTAAGATTCTTGGTCATGATCACTTTCATACTATCTTTGTTAAACTTGTTAAAAAGTTTATCAAAAGAGGTTATGACCCTATCATTTTGCAACGTACTGCATGCTTGGTGGTGGACCCTTTTACAGTTCGCCACTATGCTTTCCTCTTTAATTGTACGATGACAGGACAGGCTGTGGACCCTATGATGACGCCTACCTAAAGCCCATTGGGACGGTGGCGTTTGATGTTTGTCCATGATCTTTCTTGTCGTGCCCTTAATGGTTTATTCTCTTACTGATCTGGCTTCTGCCAAGTCATGGAGTACCTTCATTGTGGCTTTCTAGGCTATTGTTTTTTGTATTATTTTTGCACAAGCATATTTATGTTTTACTTATATTGCCTATTGATGCTGCCTTGTTGGTTAGAGATTAGATCATGGCGGGGATTTCTTTATTTACACTGTCCTGTTTTAATGGGATGAAGTAGGGTAAGTGTGAGGTTTGGTGCACCCTAGAACCGGTTTAAACCCCCAGTGGCCTACTTTGCCACTGACCGTTCCAAGGCGGTAGCCCTATTGTCAACCCTTTTGTGTTTGCGATGTCGTTTGCATTTATTATTGCTTTTGCCTTCTTGTTTGTCTGTTTGCGTGTTTGTTTCTGTGTTTTGTGGTTGATTGTCCTCCTTGAATGCTACTTTCCCTGTCCGATCTTTTTATATTTCTTTTTAAGGTTAATTAATGTACGTAGGTCATAGGCTATAAACTATGTATTATTTTAAAACCGTGTCAACATGTAACAGTTGTACCCGTGCATATTATGAGGAATAAAACATACATACATGTCATTGTCCTCTGCGTGGATATGCCGTTTTCCTCTGCGTGGATATGCCACAGTCCTCTGCGTGTATATGCCGTTGTCCTCCGCGGTGCAATGTTCTTCTACAAATAAACACATGAAATGTCTCAGAAACGAAGTCAGAACCTGGGTTAAACACCAAGCAGCTTTTTTGCATACTGTTGCAAGGCGGTACCAATATTGCCAGCCTTTTTATGTGTTTCGTGTCGCATACTTTTCTTCTATTTTTCGTCGTAGCTGTTGTCTGTTTTTAATTGGGTGATTGTTTTCTGTGAATGCCACATTTCCTGTGCGACTTGTACACCTACTTGTACACAACTTGAGATATATTATGAGACTATAGTATGACTAATACCATGTAATAGTGACAACTAGAGTGCCCTGTGTGACGATAGGTAGTGTTTGCCTAAAGTTAATCATTTATTGTTTTCTTTAAGGAATGATGAATATCAACTATAGCGGCAGGTTGCTTCCGAAACATCCCAACTCCAGATCATGTACATTGACACAGTCTAAACAGTATTGTTTCAGCGCAGGTAATACATGCTTTAAATAGTAATACATGGAAAATGGTATACAACTCTGCGGCCTCGAGTTAAGTATATTCATTATAGTTATTTATGTTTATACCTATTTATATTGTGTCCCTTTAATTTTTATTACCAGACATTACTTTTTCCAACATTTCATATAATATAATATACATTGTATTAAAATTTCTTTATAATATAACATTGTACAAAAATATATAGAGGATCTTAAACGAGTTCCCATTTCATATAAGATTTATGAAACGAGTTATGAATTATTTTAATTTTAACGAGCCTTTTGGCGAGTTAAAATTAAAAATAATTCATAACGAGTTTCATAAATCTTATATGGAATGGGAACGAGTTTAATATCCTTTTTATCACATAACATTGCAATCAAATTAGTAAAAATTAATTCAGATGGACACAGAACCACCACGACGTCAGACACGCTTTAGCGCCAAAACGTCATAACATATGTGACGTCGTAACGTCGCGTCTCATACATAAAGTTGCGTATAAAAGAGTTCGTGTTTTACCTCTTTACAAAATATCAGTTTACGCCAACTTTTTAACAAACCAACAACAATGTTTTGTATAACGTGCATTATGTGTATAAGCTGTCACAAATAATAAGTTTATGACTCAGATCTGGGTGAATTTGTAATAAATAAAATAGTTTCAGTTAATAAACTTGCGTAGTGTACAGCTTTAACTCAACCAATCAAAATCGTTCCAGGTTGTATTACACGTGTGTCATACAATGGAATATTAAATGGGTGTTCAACACTGCTAACAAGGGAGGTTATGTGATAAATGTATATAGTAAACATTGTACACAAATACGTATATAGTATATATGGTACACACATGTATATATAATATACATTGTACAAAAACGTACATATAAATATTAAAGTTTGAATAACCGAGATATCGTTGCAGTGTAAATGAACAATAGGACATTATTGAAAGTACATTTCTGTTCTTTTCCCCTATTGACTACAATCCTATTGGAATGGTGCATAATAATAAATGTACTGAATCCAAAAAAAAAAAAAAAAAAAAAAAAAAAAAAAAAAAAAAAGAAGTGCGCACTCACATTTGCAAAATCATCCTTATAACTAATATAACATTGCTGTAAGCTTTTAGGTCATAACTATGTTCAAACATCATAACTTTATGTTTGATAAGAAGTTACAAGTTTGATAGAAAATTGCAGAAAACAAGCAATTAACAAGATGCCTGTTATCTTGTGTCTTCACAGATAACTCCATGCATTTTGCAAGCTTGGTTTTACGTTGAAGAACTTAAACTATTACTTAAGGAACTTTTCATACAATTGTATCACCTCTTTATTAATGCTTACATTTGATAAATTTTAAAACTTGTTAAGTAAATATAAATCCAAGGACGTTGCAATCTTGTTTTTGAATGGTCACGTGACCGAAGTCTAACCGTGGCCGATGTCTAACCGTGGACGTAAGGAGTTACCTGACTGATTGGGATCAGACGACCAATCAGGTAACTCCTTACGTCCACGGTTAGACTTCGGTCACGTGACAATTCAAAAACAAGATGGCAGCGTCTTGGATTTATATTTGTGAAAATTGAAAAAAACATATCGCTGAAGACCATTTGGACATTCACAGTCGAGGCACAACGGTTTGTGAAACATTAAATGTTTGTCTTAAATCGGCTGTTGAGTTTTTGACTGCACCGTTAGCGGGAAGCTCGTTTTAGTGAGATGTAGTGGTGTTACGCGATCTCTTCCTACTTCGATATTTTGGTGTAAAGAAGGCTAAAAATACCGGACAGGGAAAGCAGCATTCAAGGACGACAGTCAACCACAAAACACAAAAACAAACACGCAAACAGACAAACGAAAAGGCAAAAGTAATAAAAAATGCAAACGACATCACAAACACAAAAGGGTTGACAATAGGGCTACCGCCTTGGAACGATCAGTGGCAAAGTAGGCCACTGGGGGTTTAAACCGGTTCTAGGGTGCACCAAACCTCACACTTACCCTACTGTCATCCCATTAAAACAGGACAGTGTAAATAAAGAAATCCCCGCCATGATCTAAACTCTAACCAACAAGGCAGCATCAATAGGCAATATAAGTAAAACACAAATATGCTCGTGTAAATATAATACAAAAAAACAATAGCCTAGAAAGCCAAGTAAGTTAGTCGTTCCGGTGGTCTGGTGTCAAAAGGTGGTACATGTTATGAACAAATGAATATGAGTTTTAGATACACGTGTTATTGCTTGAAATAGAGCTCTATGTGAATAGATTACCATGTTAATCCTTTATTGTCTGGCCAGTTACACCTGTTCTCTTCACTGAATGGCATTTTGGAAGCCGGACCCCTTGTCAATATGTATACTTAGTAACATGAGTTTGGGATATTTGTGGCTTTATGACTCTATACCAAACAATTTGAACAACATCCCAATACCGTGCCGACCCCCTTTGGCTACCGCCATGAAACGTTGAGGATACACGGTGCCGATTGCGCGTCTTTATCAGCGGATGTTTTCTTCCACATTCAAAGTTTGTGTATAATACCAACACACTTGTTTTAATTAGGCTAATAGCAGTCCTGTTATTCTTAGCTAAGAGTACGAGTCAGATAGAAATAGTTTACCAACAGTCCCTGACAAATATTCTTGAAGCAAGTGTCTTAGAATAAGTTTTTAACATTGTTTCGAAAACGATTTTGTTAATATATTATATAGTATTTGATACTGTATACATCGTTATTGCAGGTGATGTTCGAGTAAATGTTGTTCCAAATCTCTCAACAAGTCATACATTCTTCATCCGGGAACATAACCGAATTGCATCGAAACTTGCGCAGATAAACCCTCACTGGAATGACGAACGACTTTATCAAGAATCCAGGAAACTTATGATTGCTGTGCTGCAGCATATCGTCTATAACGAATATTTACCTGTAGTCCTCGGAAATGACGTCATGCAAGAGTATGGGTTAACAGTTTCCAATGACGTTTACAATGACGTCTATGATGACACTGCAGACGCTTCCATTTCTTCAAGCTTCGGTGCGGCTTCTTTCCGATTTGGTCACTCGGCGATACCAAATTTTCAAAAAGCCATTAACTCATCATGTTACGCAGAACATATAATGCCTATAGAAGAAACATATAACAACCCTCATATGGTGTTTTCATATTCTGAAGGAATTTCAAGGTGGCTAGTGAGCGACTTTGCCACCAAACAAGACGGGTAATTTATCTGTTATATAAGGAGCATTTACTAACTTAAGATTTTTTTTTTCATTTTGAAAGAAACAAAACAAATACCTCCTGTTTTTTCTCATGTTTTTTTTTCAGAAAAAAAATAGCATGCTTGTCTAAAAATTGATAAATTTTACATTTTTTTGGTGTCAACTGCCAGTTTTTAAACTTGGCCATCTTGCTTCATATAAATCAGGTCACATGTTCCCAAATATGGCCAACATCCGGTGCTAATATAAAAAAACTTGCCAGGTGATTTATACCTATACACCGATATACCGCCATCGTTGTTTTTTGTAACATACTTGATGTGACCTATTTGCGGTGACAATTTCACAAATGTAACAGTTGGAATGTGTTGATGGGTATTGAAAGATAATAGATTATTTTATTCCCTATCACACATGATTTTAAAATGTGACATGCTTGCCTTTAATGGTATGCATTTTATGACAAATATACCAGTAGATAGAAGAGCGTGCATACTTTCGTTTCGTTATTCCTTTATTAAAGATAATTATATTCATATTGTAAACTGATTATATTTCTAATTTCAGTCTTTTTAACAGAGGTGTTCGGGATCTACTTTTTCTTGACGCAAATAACAAAAGTCTCGACCTGGCAGCTGTCAATATCCAAAGAGGGCGTGACCATGGAATTTCGCCATACAACAGATGGCGTGATTTCTGTAAACTTCCTGTAATTACATTAGATGAATTTAACAAGATTGGTCAGCCTGTTGGTGATTTTACAGCTAACGTAGCAGACCGTTTCCGAGAAGTTTACAGGTATGAGTCCAACATGTTGCGTTTAGAAACATTGAAAATCACATTTGTAATTTGCATAAATAGACACACCTCTTAAAAGTTACACATGTTGTATCTTAGCGCAGTGGGTAGCGCACTCACTTTCACCAGTGCAACCCAGGTTCGATTTCGCCTATCTGCATTGTAAATGAGCCGGGGCGGTGGTTGCCCACTCAGAGATTCTGTGATCATTCATTCGGACATGATGTTTTCCCCCGAATCTCTGGTTTCCTCCCACATCATGACTGTCATCCGCACAAGTAAGGGTGATTTGTATCAACAGTGTAGCTTGATTAGCTTAATAGGTGTAAACTAAATAAAATTATACTATTAATAAATTGTTATATATAAAGGTTATTGTTTTATTATTGTTTAAACGGTGCCAAGTGGTAAAATGAGCCCTTAAGTGTAAAATCTGCCTTATATATGTGCCACCTTGTAAAATCTGCCTTATATATGTGCCACCTTGTTTCCTACCAATGTGATTCAAAGCATGCAAAGGAAAATGTAGCATTTACACAACTCCGAAAACACGTATATTAAAAAAACAGCAATCACATGGATAAATAGAAGCAAAATGTGCGACACCACAGGCATACAATGGTTGACAACAAGGGTATGGAATTTGGACGATCAGTGGACAAAAACAAACAAACCTCGCTCTTGTACTATTGTTATCCCAATTATACGGGACTAAAAAACGAAATCCCCGCCATTCTGTTACCTCTTACAAACTAGGCAGCATTAATGGGCAATATAAGTAAAACAAAGATAAACATGTATATATGAGTATAAAAATAGCCTGGAAAATCACAAGGTAAGTACGCAATGACTTAGTAGCCAGAGAAACAAGAGAATAAACCGTTAAAGCACGACAAGACACTATTTAAGACAAATTACAGTTGAGTTAAATTGGGTATTACGGTGCACCAGCATTACAATGCTATCTGGCGCCAACATGGATTGTATATTCCAGGCTCACCCGTCATAAACATAAAACATTAAAAAAACTAACCCGCCAAATAACGGCAAAAGTTACACTACAACAGAGTTTATCAAAACTTTATCCAGCTGTTCAGGTCATATAATAATGTATATGTGCGATTAATAATATAGGTTTTATTTACGGTTTCTTAAAATATCGTTGAATATGCGTAAAATGAATTATGAGTTGGTAACTCCTAATTCGACGCTCCAGGTGTGTGGTTTGGCCGGCTGATTAAAGCCGTTAATTTGTCTATAGAGTTTGAATTCTCAAAATTCGTAAGTTATATATAAATACCTTGTCGTCAGTAGGTTTAGAAACAGTGTACATATGTTGTAAAATGTGGCTGTTGTTGACGGGATAGCTACTTGAGGAAATTCAGACTATGCATAGATCCTTTTGATCTCGGTATTGCAGAACGTTCTGTTTGTTTTCTTCCAACACTCAACCAACCATACATGAGTCTGACAGTATGTGCGTGTATTGCACCGTGTTCACAGAACAGCTGCGTGTGGAATCAACATATATTTACAGAACTTAGTTGAAATATGCCTTTGCATTCATTTTAGGAATAATTATAAAGCAGCGTACATTAGAGACAATAACTATTAGATCATTCATTCGTGTTTAATGTGGCCTTAAACTAGAATACCGGTTAAGCCGGTAGTGGGCGTGATATGTGTTGCACATTATATTATATCTCACGCAGAGACTCAATAAAACCGAGTCTGCTACTTTACTCTCTTGTTTGTGATTGCTGCTTCCTGTTCAGTATGTATCATATGTTGGACCATTTTATATTTGTATTCTGTACCAGATTGTATTTTATTCAAAAAAGCATTAAGAATTGTGATATCCGATTACACGTGACGGACCCTAACAATCCTCCGAAGTCGTTCATTTGTATAGAACTTCAATGTTGTTGAACTATACCGATCTGGACCTATACACACGGCGTTCCTCATGCGGCAGAGCTTGAGCTTTAACAGCGCACTCCTTATTTAGTTTGCTCATTTGATTTAGTCTGAGGTACAATGCGAACCTGCTACTACATTTGGGTGCTGTGGTTTCTATATGACAATATTTGCTCCTATTTGTTTAAACGATTTTTTTTTAACTTGTTTGAAATATTGAAATATAATGAAATTGTAAGCTGCTATTTACGTATGCTACTTTTCTCCACACATAGACATATATATATATATGAGGATCATAAATATATATATAATACCTGCTCTAAAACTAGTTTATGTTTTCAGACATCCAGATGATATCGACTTGTTCCCTGGAGCTTTGAGAGAAACTAAAGTGAAAGGAGCCCAAGTTGGACCAACCTTTGCCTGTTTGTTGGCTCAAGAATTCAGGCGTTTAAAAGTCGGTGACAGATTTTACTATGAAAATCCACCGAAGCAAGAAACAAATTGGGTCGGTTTCACTGAAGGTATGTATCGCGTTACGGTAATGTCCTTATGTCTAATATGACATTCATTGTCTGTTTTTCAGCAACCCTATCCTATAGTGAACTCTGAATGAACCTATTTTTAGTTGTTGTTAAGTGGTTCCATTTTCTCAGGATGGTTTCACAGTTGTTGTTTTTCTTTCGTTTTTCTTTCTTTTCCATTCTGTTTCTTCACAGTTTGCTCTGTTTTTTCTCAGCAACATATAATACAGGTCAGTATCCGAAAAAAGCTTGTTCTGCAATTCCATGATACATTTCATCTGATCGTCAACGCTAATCTATGCTAATGAATTCGTGACAACAGTTAAGTCATATAGACGAATGACCTCATTTGGAATTAAGGATTAATTTGAGTTTATATTGTTCAGTATTAACAAATTTAACATTTCTGCTCTAGGCATGAACATGGAATCTCATTTTTCAGACTTTGTTCCACACTCATGTGACCTCTCCTGGTAGCATTTATCTAACCTGTTTGTATGTTGGATAACTATTGTTTGTCCTTTCATAATTAACTCAAGCTGATAGTGCATCGCGGTACTTCCCATAATCCATTATCTTCGATTAACATCTCATTGTTTTCGGCAAAACCATATGGGATATAAAAATAAATATAAAAGTCGGACAGGAAATGTAACATTCAAGGACAACATTCAAACAAAAGCACGCATTGAAACAAACAACAATTACTAAGATGAACATCTCAAACATAAAAGCGGTGACAATAGGGCTCATTTAAGTAAATTCATCTGGAATTTTGCTCAGTGAGGAACTTTATTTTTTCATTTTTACGTTCCGATTCAACTTAAGAGGCTAGAACAGTATTCACGTGCAGATCCATAATCCCAATTTCATTAAAATCATATCCTAATTACGCTTTGATACTCTCCGCTATAGGATCTGACAACTCTGCCTTGGAGGTCACGTCAGATCGGCCTTTCATCTAATCAATATTCATGAAAATCTCAACTAAATTTAACCAATGAAATCGCGCGTTTCATATGCACTTCAGATGACGTTCGAGCCAACTGAACAAACGAAAATCCACATAAAACACATATATCTATATCCGAATAAAGATAAAATCTTCGCGTGTTATTGCTGTGGATTGCACGATAAATTCAAAGAAATGCACTAAATGGCATGTTTTACATCAATATACGAAGAAAATCATGTCATGTGTGTTTTGAAAATATATATTCCACCGAAATTATTACGACATTAGATATTCTAAATAGTAAGTCATAGTACAACTGGCCCACTTAGCTCAGTTGATAGCAAAGTCGACTATTAATCCGCGAGTGAAATCAATCCCACTAATCGGTATTTTTTTATACCGCTATTAAATTCCGTCAAACAAACTTCTTCTTTTTTCCCAGTAAATATTCAATAATGGTTGGTGAGTTATGTTTGTCAACGCAGTCATTTTTTGTTTTATAAGCTAAAAGTTACGGACATTGTCTCTTTCAATACCAAGCTTAGACTGCTCCATATCGTTTTACGGAAACGCGACATGCGCAGTGAAGCAGTCTATACCGAGCAATTTCGTAGGCTGAAATCTGATTGGCTAATCGTAAGGTCAATCTGACGTGACCTCCAATGCAGTGTTGTCAGATCCTTAGTAGCATAGAGTATCGTAGCGTGATAAAGGGTCTGAGTTTAATGAGATTGCCATAACCCCTGCAAGAGTGGGCTACGTTTTAGGCAGGCATACCGGAAAGTGCGTTTACTAATTGGGATTTTCTCGTGGGTAATGATCACAGCGCTGCAGCTGTAACACTATATGATGCTAGCCATAAAGGATGGTATTGGGGCGCTTTTTCGTTATACAGCAAATGATCGGTTTGCAGGTCCTGGTGTTGTGGTTATAATGCAACTAACCTTCTCAAATTCCCCCATATAATGCCACATAATAGCTATTAGTCATCAATGACTAATAGCTGCTAAAAAGGACATCCAACATTAGTTACATTTTAGCACGTAATTGATCTTACCAAGAATAGTTTCTAAATCTGAGACCTTCCTGTAATAAAATCGTATTCTTCGCGTGCGAGTATCCTCACAGATTCACGTAAGAAACGGGAAAGGTCGAAGGGTGTGTTGTATTGTGTAAATTGCGACTAATTTGTTTGTTTGTTTCACATGGCAATTGAGAGTAAAATGACGTCCAAAGTACAATAGGGTAGTGAGGATGCGAACTTATATTTTGTAAATTGTAATTGGGACCGAAGCATCCGATTGTTTTATACAGCTACCATGGAATTGACACATTTAGTAGGTGTTGTGGCCTGTGTTGTAATATGTTCCCGTTCCCCGCGCTCTGAACTGAGTCTGACCTGATACTCGCAGTATTAAAAAGGTGCTCTGCAGGTTGAGCATTTTGAGTCATGTTTATGGTACATTTCCCGGGAAAGATATATATACCTCGTGACGTCGTATTCTTTAACAGCACTCGTCTTAGATAGAATTATTGTCTTGTGTGAACTCTGTGTATATTAGTTTGACCGAACCAAATTGAAGGCCAGACTTGAGACCTAATTAGGGAGGCATTGGCTTGGACAATGTTAAACTCAATAGCATGTGTCAACTGCGCGCAAACATGTTATGCTGCAGTAACCAAGAGTGTTGAGATCCCCTCCATGGCACTGCAGATAGTGTGTGACGCATGCTGCGTGACGTTTATTTCCAGTTCGTTTGCAAAGGGTAAAAGTAGGTATAAAAGTTGAACACGAAATGTTGCATTCACAGAACACAGTTAACCGAAACACGCATTCAAAATAAACCACATTAACACAAGCATAAACTGCTAGACAATAGGAGTACCGCCTTAAAACGGTGACAAAAAGGCCGCTGAGGGTTTAAAACTGTTCTATGCTTCTATGGTGCATCAAACCTTACTGTTATCCAGTTATCATCCTAATAAAACGGGACAGTGTAAATAAAGAAATCACAGTCAACGTATATATCCTCTACCACACAATATAAGAAATATACGCATAACATAAAGATGATGATGTGTATATGCATATACACAGCAAAGGCATAGAAATACACAAAGCAAGTACTCAGTGACTCGGCAGAGACAGAGGTACAGGAGAATAAACCGTTAAAGGGCACGGAAATCTAATATTGAAGACAGACATGAAACGTAACTATCCCATTCAGGATTTACTACCCCGATTTAGGAAGACATCATAATAGAATCAAAGAGGAAAGCATAGTGGCGAACTGTAAATGTGTATACCACTCAACATGCACAGATGCAGTGCGTTGCAAACTGATTACTTCTTTCGATATACGTTCTAATACGTTTACACAGTTAACATAAACATCCTGATTTTCAAACGACTACAGTCCTGTCGGGGAAGAACTGCACACGTTTGCCAAATGGTCCGCACGCCATTGAGGCTCGAACCGTGTGTTGTCCACTCGGCTATCGGGATCCAGTGGTATAACAAAATTATGTTGAAACAAATCAAATGTAATAAACGTACCCGACCAAATTCAACAAAAATGTATATTGAAAAATGAAACGTTGTGCTACCTGACATCAGTTAATACAACAGCTCAATATTTCAATAGCAGAGTTCAGTAGACCCACGAACTTCCCATTTCATAAATTTTTACAATCATACTCAACTCTGATTTATGTTTTGTGTACCAAGCATGCTGAGATGTTCATTTTCTTTATCCACAGATCAGCTAAAGTCTATCAAACGGACGACATTTGCCAGGCTTATTTGTGAAAACATGGATGTACCAGTGCTACAGAATCGTGTATTTAGACCTGCATGTCGGTGCACGTAAGTGCTTATGTAATATTTACTTAATATGACGATAGTTAAACACGTGTTTTTACGTCAAATCTCAGCTAAATATTAAAATAGTTCAACATGTGCGCATCATGGCATGTACGTGCGTATGTATCATTTTCACTCGCTTTCCACCAAATTTGTCAGAAGTCGTTTATAAATGACATGAAAAATCATTTAAAATCTTTATTAGCACCATCCTGCCATAACCGCGTAGACAGACACATGCCCTCTTGGACATTTTGTTCTTATCCCACACACTTCTTTGAAAGTGTATGATGTATGTTACAACGATTTATTTTCAAAAAGCAAATGATATGTTTTTATGTTTTATATTTCAGAAATCCCTTGTTAAGTTGCGACAATATAGAGAAACTTGATCTTTCAAAGTGGACAGACGTATAACATCACTATGCGCTTATAACACATTGTATTAATTAACTTAACTATATTAGCCTTGTTTTACTAGAAACTCTACACACAATACGACGCAAACTCGGCCAATATGAACCGGAAGTCGGCCAATATGAAAAAACAAGGCCAATATGAAGAAACTCGCCAATAGGAGATTTAAGTGACGTTATTCACGTTAAGTAACGTCATTCGCGCTCGCTTTTTGACATATAAATGAAATTAACGCTACTATAAATAAACGCAAAGTATGTCAAAATAATTTGATTAAAAAAATGTATACTGTAGTGGCTGTTAATTAATAAAATTGACATTAATTAAGTGTTTTCATATTGTCCGAGTTATTGGTTCTCGGACTGTCATATTGGCACGCGAGCTTCGGCCTTGGGCCAATATGACAGTCCTTGGACCGATAACTGGGCCAATATGAAACCACTTAATTAATAACATCATAATATGTATGTAGGTTTGAGTGAAGTTAATTACTCAATTGCTGGCCAATTGCGCTTTTTTTCATTGTTGTGTTTGCTTATATTCGAAGCACACACACACACACACACACACACACACACACATTTTAGATTCTCAAAACATATTATATACATATTATATATTACTATATATAATAAACCTTGACTTCAGTAAGTTTAGAAACGGTGTGCATCTGTTGTTAAATGTTCCTGTTGATAGGGACTTTAATATAAGCTGCATGCAATAGGTTATGTGTGAAAGTGCTTATATTATTACTGTATCCAACTGTGTTTTATATGTATAGGGAGATAAGTGACTGTGTATGTGTTACAACTGATATATTACCTGATGTGTGGGATCTGAAGATGAATTCTTACCAAAGTAGAATAACCGACAGGTCTAAACTGTGTTGTAATTACCTGATGTGTGGGAGCTGAAGATGAATTCTTACCAAAGTAGAATAACCGAGCTGATAACAATTCAAAATACCATTAAATAAACCTCGATAAGCTTGAAGGGTAGGTTGCCTCTGGTATTAAATAATTAATAAACTGCGAAGTAAAGGTCGACGTCATCATTAAAGTCTTGATGACTATATTTCTCGGCTATATTTAGTTGGGGCACACTTGGTTGTAAAGTGGTGCTGATATGTGTTATCGCTTGGGTCAGTGGCATTTTTGAGTGTCTGTGATTTACACACCCTCCCACATCTCAATGTCGCCATGCAGGCACTTTTCGTTTCCCGTGTTATTCCTTATTGTAACGGAATACTGTAAGCCTGAAGATAAAATAAAATAGTCTTGTTTCAGGACAAGCAGGTTTCATATGAATATATTGCACAATTTAAACCAGGTGGACACATTTTATTTATAAACATAAAAAGGAGTTTATACGCAGGCGGCGATTATATTTGAATTATATTTTGCAATACGCCGAAAATCATACATGGCACTAAAACAATAATGATATATATTACAAAGCAACGTATGCGATAGCAAGCATAACATGTTTGGCTGTCAGAGGCAAAAGGGCCTCTTGAGGGTGAAAACCGCGTTCTAGGGCGTTTAAGTCCTCACTCTTACCTTATCGTCATTACAATAAAACGGGACAGTGTTAATAAACAAATCGCAAGGTTGTATCCTCTTCCAAACTAGGTAGCATAATTGGCACTAATAATTGGTGATATAAGTAAAACTTTTAACAAGAGTAAAAATGTACCTGTTTATCATTAATTGCAAAGAATGTGCATAGAACATGTTCATGTGTATCGCTACAACGAGTATAAAATGTATATCGTTTAAAATAAAAAGTGTAAAGACAATATGTACATATGGTCAGAGGCAAAAGGGGCCACTTGAGGGTGAAAACTGGGTTCTATGGCGCTTAAGTTCTCACTCTTACCTTATCGTCATTCTAACAAAACGGGACAGTGTTAATAAAAAAATCGCAAGGTTGTATCCCCTTCCAAACTAGGTAGCATAATTGGTACTAATAATTGGCGATAAATAAAACACAGAGATGATCATATATATATGAATTAAAACACACACAAAAAAAGAACAACACGAAGGCTTAGAAATCCAAGTCAGGTTAGACATTGCTATTATATACACTTTTGACAAAACTTGTATTTATTTTCTGAAAGCTGTTAATATAAATGTTTGAGTCCCCTGTATTTTGATTATAACTTAGATGCTATATGGTCTCATTCTATCTTAGAAATCCATATATATGTTGTGTTATATATTTTTATCTAAGGTATTTGTTTTTATTAATGTCAGGTTATTGTTAAAACCAATGCATTTAAAAGTGTGACAGCTGCAATTTTACATACCAATAATATAATAAATAGTTTACATGAAACTATTTGATGACATATAATATATGCATGCGTTGTAAATGTTTACATGTATTTACAGTTTATTGTTATACTTGTTTTTATATGCCGTGTACTGCTGTATGACTATTGTGTTATTGTGACATTAATAAGATAATAAGTTACTATTAAGTATAATCAAAGTAAGTTGCCTTATGATCGAAGGAGTCCCAGCAAGGATATTGTTTCATTTATTAGCCAGATTGCGAAGCAAATCCAGCCGTATGGTTCGGTGATTTCCGTCTGTCTGTCCGTCTGTCCGTCTGTTTGTCCGTCTATTCGTTTTGACGTTTTGGTTAAAGTTTTTGTTTTTCCTCATTTCTCAAAAACTAATTGCCCGAAACTTGACACAAGTATTCATTATCATTACACAATGTTATATGACAATAACCATAACTCTGTCTTGTATTTTACCTGCATTATCTCCCTTTTTACGTAGTTTGTTGAGTTAAAATGTTGAATATACAGTCATATTCGCAATTCGGCATTCGCACCACTATTGATGCTTCCTGTATCTTCATGTGTTCATTACATATTAGATATTTATATCATATCGATTGTGATGCAATGTGTTATGTTATCTACCATAAAATAATATTTTTAAAATTGTCAAAACCTGACAAACCAATAAATAAACAATAAATATGTCGACTCTCATTTATTGAATTTGTCCATGAGTAATGTTAAGGCGCTACATTTGCCTCATATTTTCATTTATCTAAATATCAGTTACCATGAGTTTATCCCATTGTTACCATGATGGGACAGTAATTATTGTGGTATGTAGTGTATCCCATAGTTGTAACAATGTATACGGAAAATGCATACACGGGTATCATATAATACAAAATGTATATAGAGTATTTTACATGAGCGCTTTTTCATTATTGACAAATTGGCAATACGACGTTATATGATATGACGGCTTACCGAGCATCAATAAGACGTTATATGATATGACGGCTTACCGAGCATCAATACTAAGAAGTTATTAACCGGCAATGGTGTGCCCAAACTGGATATTGGCGCATCTAGTGAGATATTGGCTTTAGCCCGAGTGCCAATATCTCACTAGGTGCGCCAATATCCAGTTTCGGCACACCATTGCCGTTTAATGAGTTTTTTTTATTGCATACGTTATATGACGAAACAAAAAGACAATAGGAATATCTGTTAATGATTTTCTTTTCTACACATGTTTTTTTTTCTTTATAGATTATAGGAAGATGCCTAATTCAATCTAGACTATATCATAAATGTCATAAGATATGTTTTGTTGAATTATTAGATCTGACAGCAGCATTTCAAATGTAAATTTTGTAAATATATATTCAGAGTGCATTCTGTTCCGATTCACATTTAATAATCCATCAGGCTTTTAGATAATTAAAAGTTCACTCTCAGCTCCGTTCCTCGTCTTGTTTGCCCTCTCAGTAAATATAACATAATCTATTCCTTCAGATGTCGTCCTTAAGTACAGTAGCTCTACATCTCCGCTCTAGATCCCCCATAGGATGGTTTGGTGTTTTTGTCTACCACGTAGACCAGACTGGATGGTATTCATGAATTGTTCAGCCGCATCGCGTTTATAAGAGCCTCTGGGATTTCTAAAAATAATAATAAGTTAATAGATTTTAAAGCAAATCATTCATATTGAACAGTATATTCATTTATTCATAGATATAGCAAACATGTAATGGTGCGCCCCCAACCCCCCTCTTGAATCCGCCACTGATTTAAATTACGTCAACTCGTGACGCAACATAAAATCGTCATAACTAGATCAAGTGACGTTGTTTGTCTTCGACTAAATGTCATGTGTTCTGTTTACCTTTGTGCTGGTAAAAGAAACTACACACATGGACTTATATTTCTCAGTGATTAAAATAACTTTAAAGGTAGGAAGTTTATTTTTTTAGAATACATTGTGTGGCACATACTAGTAGATCTAAATGTTATCTACATGTCGCGAGTTTATGTGAATTTATTTCAGAGGTTCATTGCAGTCACTAGATAGACGAAGACTGCAATGTAAACTTATCAATAATATCATAATAAATGTAAATATATTACCATCGCCAAGAAGAGATTTATTTGAAAGCTTGTTCAGTTCTTCGTCTGTAAATGGATCTGCTCCATCTTTGCCCCTGTTGTTTAAGATATTTCATTTTCCTGAATAAAACATCTCTTGCGAATGTAGTAGCCCAGAATACATCGTCGTTTGAGTTTTGTATACAGGCTGTGCTCGTAGTCAGCTTGAGTGTGTCTGGATGATAGAGACTAACGATCTCCGTGAACGGACGACATTTTGAATTGCTAGATGGGGCTCGCGCTCGGCATCTGTTGCCACGAAGTTTGACTGGGCGGTGTTATTTTGATAGCTCAAAGGTTACCGTTTTAGAAAAGAAAACACATACGCATTCGCGGGCCGAAAACAAGTGATTGACAGTTTGCCAATAACTTTTTTTTGGCACAGTGCGCCAAAAATAGGTTATTGGCTCGGTGCCAATTGGTATTGGCCTAGGGAAAGTGGGTACAGGATTTTTTCCTTCATTAATTTGTTACTATTTATAGTAAGGTATGCAATAAGACGTTATATGATATGACGGCTTACCGAGCATTCACATACGTTTTATTCCACTAGTGTTTTACACTCCAGACGCCATTTTTAGATAAATATATATATCATTTCATACAAACAATATATATATAACGTGTGTGTCTATATCAATATATACATAAAATACAGCATAAACATGTTTCATCATTTGATACAGATACATACAGAAAATGTACATGTTTATCACTTCAAACAATACATTTAAAATGCACATGTTGTATCATACAGATAATGTATATACACATTATACAAAGAATGTACATAAACTATGTTCAAGTTCATCACTACAAACTAACGTGTATACAAAATGTACATGTTTACCATTACAAACAAAGAGTAAAAAAAGTACCTGTTTATAATTAATTGCAAATAATGTGCATACAACATGTTCTTGTTTATCACTACAAACAAAATGTACATGTTTTATCATTTAATATTAATAACGTATATACAAAATGTACATGTTTAGCACTACAAACAATAAATTCAAAATGCACATGTTGTATCATTTAATACAGATAATGTATATACACATTATACAAAGAATGTACATAAACTATGTTCAAGTTCATCACTACAAACAAACTTGTACACAAAATGTACATGTTTATCATTACAAACAAAGAGTAAAAAAAGTACCTGTTTATCATTAATTGCAAAGAATGTGCATACAACGTGTTCATGTGTATCGCTACAAAGAGTATACATGTATATCGTTTAAAACAAAAAGTGTAAAGACAATATATTCATATTTTATCACTACAATGAGTACAGTATGTACATGTTTATAATTAATTGCAAATAATGTGCATACAACATGTTCTTGTTTATCACTACAAACAAAATGTACATGTTTTATCATTTAATATTAATAACGTATACACAAAATGTACATGTTTAGCACTACAAACAATAAATTCAAAAAGTACATGTTTATAATTAATTACAAAGAATGCACATACACCATGTTCATGTGTATCACTACAAACAATGAGTTCAAACACTCAACAGTACATGTTTTATAGTTGTTGTAGTAGTAGTAAAGCTTTTTATTTTTGATCGCCCTATGGCACAAGTATTAGTTAGAGGCTATGAAGTGAAATTTTAACAATTAAGAAACCCTAAGGGAAGGAGCGCAGCGACTGACCGGGGTTACTTAATTGTTAAAATGTCACTTCTTAGCCTCTAACTGACTTAGTGTTTGCCCTACTTTTCCCCCGCGCTTTTACGAAACCACACCTCTTAATATGTTCGCGCTTCTACTAAATCCGCCTCCTTGTGTCCAAACAAGCGCGTGCCATTTAGTAAGCGATTACTTAATGATTAAATGGTTAAAATTGGTGATCGTTAGAAATTTACATGAATAAGTTCGCCATTTTTTTTAAAATTCCTCACCGTCTGATTGGAGGAAAAAGTAGGGCAAACACTAAGGCCTTTTGGCGAGCATTTCTAGGTAGTTTATTTTATTTATTCATTAATTATCATTATTCTAAGGAGATTATTTTAACGTTGTCGTCTTTCAAGAAATGACAAGAACAAAGCAGACACTTTAATATTTGCCCAAGGAAGATTATGGGGTTCACCAAAGGTTTGTTTTTTAATAAATAGTTTTCATCAAATAGTCAGGCCATCGAAAAAATGGTACCAGCTAGGGGCATGAGTCAGGGGTGTGTGAACTATCAAAATAGTGTTATAATGGTATTCACAAATGGTTACATCTCTCTAGAACGTTAAACATGTTCTAATTATTTATTTATATATGTACATTATCCATGTTTTGTCTGATCATTGCTCCCTTATTTAATTTATTGAAATGGTTAAAATATATTGCATATAAAAAGTTATAAAAAATGACAAAAATACCCAATACTGTGTGAGGCACCCGTCCTCAGCATCCGAATTCTCTTAATACCTTCTAGAGACCTTCGTCTGAGGATTGTTTTTTGTCCACAGAAAGCCGCGTGGAGGCCACACTGGGGAGGGCAATGATCAAATATATACATAGGTGATATAGTAGAACAGAAGCCTGCTCTAATAATGAATGACTACCTATAGATAAAACTAAAATCTCCGACGCTTCTGCTAAAACAAGTGATAATAAGTATTAAAATGTGTATATACAACTACATTTTATTAATGTACGCAATGGGGTATTCGATGTTTAAGTGTACTCTAACCATATGTGGCATACACTCATTCGTTATCCCATATATTACAACATACAAATAACAATGGTTAGAGCAGGCTTAGATATATTGAAAGCATAGCATTCCAGCCCAGCAGATAAAACATACAAGCTAATTCACTGTGCCGTCCAACATTGTAGTTTTATTACATTATATATATGAAAGTATGTGACTCATCCTGGACCGTTGTGCCTGCGTCGCCATCTGACTCAAAAATCGCCCCAACGCGTCCAACGGATCAGTCCCATGTTATAGCTGTATCAATTATTGAATTGTTTTTTTCCACAATAATATAGGGCGCTGAAGGTCAGTTACCTATGTTTTTTTTGTGGGTCGAGTAGATTATTTAGATTAAAAAGTATAGAACTTTGTTGTAATTTTGACTTTAACTCTTACCTTTCCATATCGAGCTGACTGCATTCAAGTAAAAAGTGTTCGGTGGGGGTATGGGACAGAACAGGAAGTACAATTTTTATCAAGATCTTTAATGATATGTCTTCCTAAACTCGATGGTAATAGGTTGTATCCCATTCTAAGTCTTGTTATAGTTTTATTTATGATTTTATTATCAGAGAATAAGGCATGATTTCTAAAATTGCAAGTAAGTCTAGTAAACGTATTAAATTTATTGGTTTGACTGGTTAAATAAATGTTTTATTTAATAACTTAGACTGTATAAAAAACTAATTGGTAACTTGTACTTTTAACTCACCTTCTGATCTGTATTCCGGGAATCATACGGCGAAATTTGATTATATATATTTCCCAGCTTGTTCTCCAGAACGTTATACTTTCAAAGTAGATAAAACAAGCCGAACAGAAAATGTAGCATTCAAGGTTCACCTTCAACCAAAACCAGTACACAAATGAATTCTGTTGGACAAGTACCCAGCAGACAGAATCCATTTGGACGAGACGAAGTCCAACTGAATTCAGTATTGTACTCAACACTATTTAATGACCTCTTTATTTCACACATTTCTAATCTAACCAAACGTTGTACATTTCAATTCCAACTTGAAATCTCCGTTATTAATTAAGCAGAACAAAAACAATATTTTGTTCAACATAATTTGAAAAACACATGTAAAGTATCATAACAGTACTGTTTCAAATGTTGACTGTAAGGGTTATCTTTCCCTAGTACAGATACGAATATGGATCTTTTTGGTCTCCACATCTGCTGAATATAGATTTCCGGGACTCTGGGTATCAGGTGGAGTACACTATGAAACTAATATAGACTGTCTTGAGTATAATAGTGGAAATATGGGATTGTCACATGGTTAAACAGACAGAAAGAGATTGGTTAGAAGTATACATGTGTGAAATAAAGAATGTTATACTGGCACCTGGTTCAGTTCAACATAAATAAGATACACAGAGAACTATACTTTCACGTTCAGTTCAGCCTCATCAACACGAGCATATATACATTCTTACTGCATGTTCATGCACATGCCATCTGCAGAAGTAAGTATACTTGTAAACTCTCGTTTAAGGTCTTCGTATTGTGTGTAAGATTTTGGTAGCTCAAGTCGGCAAACACACGTGCGAGCCACGGGTCTTCTGGCAAGGCCTGTTAAATCGGTAAAAGTCACAGTAATGTTTTCAGCTGGAATCTTTCGCTCAGCGGTAACGAACTGAAGGAATTCAAGAAGAAGGTCGCGTGATATGTACAGGAGAAACCGTTTCAGATGATCAAATACCTGTCTTTCCTTAGACCCGTGTCCAAGAGGCCATGGTGTGCATCTCAGCTTACTGATAACCTTCTTTGCCGTTGGTCGAAAGTCTTCGTACAGACCGTCAATATGGCGAATTGTCAACTGCGCCCAGAACATCTGCTGATGAAGCATTGGAATTCCCTTTCTCATCTGCTCACATACGCATTTTGGCTTCGCGCAAAGCTCGTTGTGTGCAATGCTTGCAATATCTTTCTTGAGAGTCTCTTTGCGTGGTATATTTTCCATTTCGAAGTTCGCGAAAATGTATCGCAGCTTTGTTGTCTGATCCTCGCTTAGTGCGTCGAAGTTTTCAAGCGCTTGTCTGAGCACTGTTCTATCATCATGGTCAACGAACAGCAAAAAGTCTTCAATGATGATATCCATGGTTCCATCTGTCATTTCCATATCCCCGAAAATGATCATGTTGAGCGTGCTTCTACATATTTGTATTGGAATGTTTTTCAGGATAGCTGTACTGTGTGCAAAAACACGACCAAGGGTGACAAATGGTGACATATCGTAGCATCGCATATTGATAACTGGAACGCAGGCAACATTTCCTTTGAAGTAAGATTCCTTTGCCTTGTGCCAAAACGAAGTGAACATGTCCTTCATCACACCACCTGCGTCTACGCCTTCTTCTCCTACAAACATTATTAACAAAATGATTGAACAGGAAATGTATTTGACTGTCAGTAATACTGAAAAGGGCATCCCTTGGAAGCAGCAAACACAAACAAGAGAGAAATGTAGCAGGCTCGGTTTTATAGAGCCTTTTCATGAGTGTTTTAGTATTTATTTACATTAACACTAGCGTTTGTTTAGTGCTGTGTGGGGGCTGTAAACTTACTTGTCCTTTGGGATCATCAAGCCCAATCAGTGTGGCTTTAAGTAGAATACTACTTAAGCCGGTGCTAGTGGGCGTGATAGGTGTTGCACCTTATATTACCAATAACAACCTCAATAAAATCATAGACCTACATACACATTATAAAACCGAACCGAACGGAGTTTGCTACTTTTCTCTCTTGTTTGTGTGTGTTGCTTCCAAGAGATTCCCTTTTCAGTATTTATTAATATAATTTGCAACACCTTTAACGCACCTTAGCACCGGCTTAAGCGGTATCCTACTATAAAGCGACACTGATTGGACTTGATAATCCCAAAGGACCAGTAAGTAGTAAAAATCGTAGCGACTTTTTATATCCGCCAACTCTCACCGCTGCGGGTTCGAATCCCACTGGGAGCTCGACTTGTAAGTGAAAAAGTGTCGATTCTTACGGATGGCGGGAGGTGTACAGTACTGGTACTGGTTCTACCCAGGAAAAGTGGGTGGTCTGCCTCCACCACAAAACATCGACCGTCATATATAAACTTACATGTGTTGAAAAATGACGTAAAACAACATACAAACAAACAAACAAACAAAAAACAAACATCCACCACACAGCACTAAACAAACTCTAGTGTGAATGTCAATAAATACTGAAAGGCGGATCACTTGTAAGCAACGATAACAAACAAGAGAGAATAGTAGCAGACTCGGTTTTATTGAGCCTGTTCATGAGGTAATGTAATTTGCAATAGATCTCACGCCACTGGCATTGGATTAAGCGGTATTCTATTAAAATACAGACTGATAAGGGACAACAAACACAACAACTGAGTCTGTTCCATGTCTTTTTTGCGATCAGTATCCATTTTCAGCTTGAACACGTTTACATACATTTATAACGAAGTATGTTTCATCTGACTAAATGCAGTGAGGTTGTCATGTCGACCATGCCATACGTGTTAGAAGAGAGCCAATGATATGATGCTCAGTATTGACCTACCTACAAATTTGGAAGTCAATGTAGATTCCACGTTCGAGGAGTTCATGTTTTCGTAAAAATGCATGACATCTTCTACGATATAGTTCCTCCGTACATAGACTGTTAACGGTGGATGCTTCAGAGAGGCACTAAGTCCGTTCAACTCTGAAGATTTAATGTCAATGAAAAGTACATTAAAACAAAACCGACACACACACACACAAAAAGACGAAAAGCAAATAAGCAATTGTATTTAACGAGGTTTAACAAATCTATGCAGAGTATCGCTGAGCATTATTTTAACACCACGGCCAAAATATATCATGTTATGGTACCCGTTAAATATTGTTATACTATAAGATTCACATACTTCACCTGTGTTTTGCCGGGTAAATATTTAAAAAAAACACTTTCCAAACAGCGCATTTTCTTTTATATAAAACATAACAAACTAACAAACTGTCTTTAGTTATGAAATTAGATATTTATTCAAAAACAAATAAACTATGTAGGATGGTGTTCCCTAATATCGCGGTACTTACTGTTTGCAGTTTAAATAAATGATAATACAACATTTATCTCAAATTATTTCTGTCCTGGTTACGTTCACAAACACCTCATTTGTATTTGTACATAGTATTAAAACATTAGATGGATTAAATATTGAAATAATTTTATCCGATATCGACAGCTATGTTTTTACTGTTGTCAGGGGAGAGTACTCTAATATCGCGGTAAACAGTGGACGCCCTGACTAGAGTTTATAGATTGCAAAAAAATCTAAATAAAATAAATGGGATATATCTGCAAATAAAACTACAACTCTATGCTGAAATTCAACAGTTTCTTTTAATAATCACGCAAGTTACATCAATTCATCACTCAACACTTGTTTTCTTTACTTTTTTAACTTTTGTACTAGCAATTAGACCTTTGTAAGGCAGTGTGGACATCTGAAAACAGAGTCACGCCTCAAAACTGTAGCATTACAGCAGTACTTAAGGTGTTTCCAATGTGGACAGAAGTCACACTTTCCCCAAAAACAAAACAAAGTGTCTTGCATCCCCTCAATATGTGCGTCTACAAATCGATTTGGGAACTCCGTAGGAAAAGGCGTAGCAGGGCTTCTTTATTAGTTCCCCTTAATTTATTGGCGCTGTTGGCAGGTGCCCTGTTCGCAACATAGCGTCGTCACGTGACCACAACAAGTTCATTCATAAATATCATCAAGCAGACGAAGATTTGACAGAGCCCCAAAGTTTATAAACTTATTTTACGAAGTGTTATGGGTTCTTTTGTTGGTAAGGGGGTGGAGGAAATTTACACATTGTGATGTTTTTATGTATTTATATGGAAAACCAATTTTACTTACCGTGAATTGCGACCTTTTGTCGATATGTATTTGTAAACATTAGCGTGACCTTCGGGTATGAATTGTGTGATTTTGATCACATGTAGGTGGCGCTTGAGGGTGATGTCATTAAAATAGTGTTTACCGCGATATTAAAGAACCCGCGATATTAGGAGAAACCACTATACATATCAAATGAGTTCTCTCGTTAAATAAAGTCTTGTAATTATTAAATCAATTAAAAATGGAGTTTATAACTAATACCTCTGTTGCCTAGAAATCTTATTGCCAAGCACCAAATAGTTATCACATGTTTGCATGCCAAATATAATTATTGTTTACTTGTTTCTGATTTAAAAGGAACAACATTACATTCCCAACATAATATAATACCAACCATTTCTGGCTTCAGTATAAAACTGAGAGGTCACTTCATTCGCATCAAGTGAATGTAAACCTGGACCCACTGGCGGCAGAGCTACTCGGCTAGCATATAGATCGCCTGCAACACCAGCTCTGGCTCCCCCACTAGCGGAGGCTCCCCCATTTTCTGTTTAATGAATAGAAATATTTGATGAGATCTATATATCTATATGGTGATACTAAAGTTCTATATAAGGCTAATGGGCGTGTACCTAAAGCAAATGGGAGCGGTTTAACGCTTGGTTTACTACCAAGTTTACTACCAACTTCATGGGTGGAAACCCGTATATAAGACAGTTGTATAGCGAACCTGTTTCATTTTTTTACCTGCGATCGACAAAGTTACATCAACAATACACACCCATTCACTGAAAAATAGTAAAGCCTACGCGAGTTTCTAACCCACGACTTTCGGATTGACAATCATTACGCTTTGGCATTGGGCTAATCCAGTCAGTTGGTCATTAGTGTTTACCCTACTTTTTTTAACCAATCAGTTGTCTCAGATTTGCAAATACTTGCACCATTTCATGAAGGTTTAACTACAAGCAGTCTTCGCGATAAAGAGCGTGACATATATAGAGACTATCGATAAAACCAATGGTAGACACTAAGTCGGGTGGAGTCTAAGAAGATAAATCCTCACCATTAAGAAACCGCGGTCGGTCGCTACGCTTAAGGTCTTTCGGTTTCTTAATGGTGGAGATTTCTCTTCATAGCCTCTATCCTATACATATACTGAGGGAAAAAAGTTTAGCCAGTTTTTTAGATCAAATAGTACTGTATACAAGATATACTGACATTGTGTGACTTTACGGGCTTGATCCCTACGTTTATTTTTTCGTTACGTCATTAAGATGTTCGACTGTTATTGATGTGTGTTTAATAAAAATGATTATTAAGTCTATGGCAGTAGTTTCTTGATTTTACAACCAAATTCTTTATTTCCAGGGTGCAAAAAAAACTTGCTAAACTTTTTTCCCTCAGTATAGATTACAAATTCCAACATTAGAATAGAATAAACGCTGAACATATCAAAAACACGCACAGAAACAAACACAAATACAGAGCTGAATAAAAGGCAAGATCTGACATCAAAACATAAACGGGTGGACATTAGGACAAAGATTACCGTCTTGGAACGGTCAGTGACGCAAAATTCGGCTGGGGTTTAAATCAGCTTCTAAGTTGTACCAAACACCACTCTTACCCTATTGTTATCAAAATGAAACGGGACAGTTTAAACTAAGATATCCCCGCCAGATTAGAAACAAACAAGGCAGAATTAATAGTCAATATAAGTATAACATAGCACAGATGCTATATAAATTTAAATTATAAAGATGCCTAATCAGACAAATTAAATTTAATTATTTAGACTTTCATTACAACCATTTTTTTTATTCAAATACAAAAGTCATATTAAAACAATTACACTACAAAAGACGAAAACCCCAACATACATGTATCCAGTGCTGACACATAAATGTGGACCGAAACCATGTTATGACACCTTAAACACAATCATGAACTCAGAAGGCAAAGAATATAGAATAACATATGCAATATAAAGTATAACTATTGCAAAAAGAAAAATCACATTTATTGTGAGAATATACTTAGAAAGTAGATATAAATGTCGAACAGGAAACGTAGCATTCAAAAAAAAGGATAAAAATATCGGACAGGGAAAGCAGCATTCAAGGACGACAGTCAACCACAAAACACAAAAACAAACACGCAAACAGACAAACGAAAAGACAAAAGTAATAAAAAAAGCAAACGACATCACAAACACAAAAGGGTTGACAATAGGGCTACCGCCTTGGAACGGTCAGTGGCAAAGTAGGCCACTGGGGGTTTAAACCGGTTCTAGGGTGCACCAAACCTCACACTTACCCTACTGTCATCCCATTAAAACAGGACAGTGTAAATAAAGAAATCCCCGCCATGATCTAATCTCTAACCAACAAGGCAGCATCAATAGGCAATATAAGTAAAACACAAATATGCTCGTGTAAATATAATGCAAAAAAACAATAGCCTAGAAAGCCACAATGAAGGTACTCAATGACTTTGCAGAAGCCAGAGCAGTAAGAGAATAAACCATTAAGGGAAAGACTACAGTAAACCAAAACATGCAAACAAACAAACAATTATTACACAAATGAATAAAAGGCAAGATATGACATCAAAAACATAAAAGGGTTGACAATATGGCTACCGCCTTGGAACGGTCAGTCGCAAAAATGGCCGCAGGGCATTTAAAAATAAGTATAAAAGTCGAACAGGAAATGCAGCTTTCACAGAACACAGTAAACCCAAAAATACGCAAAACGACAAACATGAATGGCATTGTTAATAAGGAATAAAGGCATATGACTTCACAAACACAAAAAGAGTTGACAATAGGGCTACCTCATTGGAACGGTCAGTGGCAAATAAGGCCGCTGGGGTTTAAACCAGGTTCTAGGGTGCACCAAACATCACACTTACCCTACTTCATCCCAATAAAACGGGACAGTGTAAATAAAGAAATCCCCGCCATGAACTATTCTCTAACCAACAAGGCAGCATTAATAGGCAATATAAGTAAAACACGAAGATGCTCAGGCATATATAAATGCAAAAAAAACAATAGCCTAGAAAGCCACAAAGAAGGTACTCAGTGACTTGGCAGAACCCAGAGCAACAAGAGAATACACCACTGAGGCCACGACAAAACATGATTGCAGATAAACATCAACGTCACCGTCCGTTTGGGCTTTAGGTAGACGTCATCATAGGGTCCACAGCCTGTCCAGTCACCGCACAATTTATGAGGAAAGCATAGTTGCGAACTGTAAATGGGTCCACCACCAAGCATGCAGTGCGTTGCAAAATGATAGAGTCATAACCTCTGTTGATAAACCTGTTAACAAGTTTAACAAAGATAGTATGAAAGTGATCATGACCAAGGATCTTACGAAGTTTGTAAATCACGTCACGATAGAAGTCAGGTTGTGGTAGTCCTTGTCAAACCACGTTCTAGAGTGCACCAAACCTCACTCTTACCCTAATGCCATCCTAAATTTCCTGTGCAACTTTTATACCTGCTTTTGAAATTTAGACAAGTGGGAAATGCTTACCCAATACCCATGTATCGGCCTATTATGAAGTATATGCATGTATTTGTGTCAACCTAAAATTAATATAACATGAAACACAGACTTTCAGACTTTCTGGAAAGATTAACACATGCATAGTGCCTTCTAGACTTTAAGGCAAACTCTTGAAACATAAAAGTAATTCAGTTCAGTGAATTTGGCAAAGAAATGAAAAAGTTCGTCTCTATAATATTATACTATTTATTGAAATTTTGATGTCAAATATTACCTAGATGCATGCCAGCGTCAGCAGGTGGTCCTTCAAATTCGTCAACGTAATGGCCACCGTTGTTATCAATCTCATTTGCTGGCTCATCTGGTAATGATCAAATTAGTATTTTTGTGAGCCTGAATGTTAATATATTATTAGGGTTAAATAGTTTCAATATGTATAAAAATTGTTGTCTTCGTCACCGATAAATCATTAAATAGTTCTAAAGTGTTTTTTTTTAAATGCAGACGAAAATAAATGCTAACTTTCCATTTAAAAACTATGAAATAAAATAGTCCGCTATAAAATATATACACCGAACAAAATTGCTAAGTATCAACTTTTGTATCTTAACTAACTGTCTTATTTTAAATATATTTTAGAAAAGATATATTATAAGTATTTTGTTTTGACTCATAGTTTGTAAAACATTTATTTTTTGTTTAAATTGTTACATCTTTTGAGAGTTACCCTCCCTTTATATGAAAACATGAAATGTGCTGATAAAACACATAACGTAAGTCAAAGATCGCTTAAAGATATAAAATTCTTAAAATTGGTATGAAATAATAGAAAAAAGCATAAAAAGTTGACCCCTTCATTGCAGATTCTCCGTCTATAAAAAAATGAAATATGGATAATCTTAAATTACCTCCCTTTAAATTGAATATTGTTTGAAATTCAAGTAACTGTAATTCAGCGTTAACATTAAATATTTCGAAAATTTCTTTTGCAAACACATTTGTAGTGGTAATGCTAGTAAAACATGATGTCAAAATAATTTTAACTGGCATATTTTAGAATTAGGAACATCGAAAGCTTCACTAATTCGAAGTACTTAATAAAATCCTATATACCCAGTTGTATAAGTGTTATAACTTATTTCTAAGAAAACATATTGACTTAAAAGTTTTAAAATATGTTCATGCAATCAGAGTAGACGATTTACACTCATTATTTTGCAGTTTAACCGTATCTCTAATCGATCACAAAATACATAAAACAATGAGAATATTATTGACATATTTTTAGGTTGATTCTTAGCAATTTGGTTTAGTATATGTAGAACTGCTCTATTGAGAGACCACTTACTTTAAGAGACCAACGTTGCAGTTCTCATGAGCATTGTGTTTTTTTTTCAAAATTAAAACCACATGTATTAAGAGATCGCATGATAACAATTCCATTTAAGTGATGTCTTAAAACAGGTTAGACTGTATGCAAGTTTTGGACTTCAGCAGACCACATTTGAAAATGAGTTTTGAATGCCGAACAAACATGGTCTGAAGTTTTATTTTTACATAAATTAGAAAAATACTAACTCGCTCGACGGCGACGCCACCATAGTAACGCCGATGAAAACGGATTGCGACAGGTACAACAACAAAATGGAAGGCCGCGTCTTCGTCTGCAATTATGAAAATGTACAGTAGTGTATTTGATTCTTCAGTAAGAGTTAATTGACGCCAACACTATTTAAAATACACACTAAAATGAAAATTACAACTTGATAACATTAACATACAGTCTCAGAATCTTGAAACTAACTCCATAATACAGTCATCGATGCACCCATAACTTTAAAAGCCGGCTTAACAAACACTGTGCACATCGTCCTTATAAGTTCAAGCCAAAAATCAAGAACATCCGGAATTTAAACTCATATCTAACAGGTTTGGACAACAATTATAAAATAGGGCCTAAGAAATCGATGGTTGTATATACTGGTATGGACAAAAGTACACTTTGAACAGTATGATTATGAAAATGAGTGTTGAGTGTGTACGTGAGTGTTGAGAGTGTATGCGAGTGTGGACGAAATAACAGAGTGAAGGAGTGAATGAGATCAAGGAAAGAGAGCACATATATATAATATATCTACCATAGTAAAGGCAGTTATAAAAGTCGAACAGGAACTGTACTATTGTTTGTTTCAGCCAAAGGGTTTTCTGCAGTTACTCAAGCAACTTAAATAATACGTACATCAGTTATATATCATTAGAACTGGCATTTTTAGTGGTAAATAAAACTACTTTACTTTTGAAAATCGGTTGAGAAATAAATATTTTACAGCCAAAATGATTTTTTTATGGGGCTTTTCCTATGTAAATTCCTTGTTGGTAGGACAGCAGAAAATTAAGAAATGTCAAATAATTTCAGTAATACTATATGTCATTGTTTGCTATAAAACTTTCAGTGGGGTGTCTTAATTTACTAATATCCAACAATTTTGAATAAAAAATCTAAAAAACATTTTTTTTTAATTTTTCATGCAGCAGAATTTTGCATTTTGAAAATTACCCTTTAAAACAACTTTCGCACATGAAATTTTTATTTCTCAACCGATTTTGAAAAGTAAGGTAGTTTAATTTACCACTAAAAATGTCTGTTTCACTGATATACAACTTATTTATGTAGTAGATTAATTTTATCTTAAAAGTCCAAAAAAACTTTGGCTGAAACAAGCGCCCCAAGCAATAGTCACAATCAACCAAAACATACGTTCACAAGAAACAACAAATACAAGGACATATGCGACACCTTAAACATAAAGGGGTTGACAATAGGGGTACCGCCTTGGAACGGTCAGTGGAAAAATTGCCCTGGAGATTTATAGCACATGGCATATAAAGAAAATCTGTTTTTAACAAGTTGGTGTACTTCGAGATTTGAATGATGTGATAACATGGCTTATTTTGTTTAGAAATGATGTCTCGTCTGCTTTCGTTGGATAAATGTATTATTCTATGGATTTATTTCAAATACAAAACAAAACAAAAATCTTTGATTAAAACTGCATCAAACTTTTCTGATATAAAGGACACAAATTCTTCTTCTTTTTCAAAGATGTTCTTTAAATAGTCCTTAAAAAATATGCACGCCAATAATGGCAAACAATTCATGACTGATCTTACCGGTATACGATTATTATGCACAGCATCATGAAGGACACTGTAAAATAGAAAACAAAGTAATTAGTTTATGCATGATATAAAATGTGTATATATAAAATACAAAATGCATTCATTACGTGGTCCGAGTATTAATGTTCATACCCCATCCAACCCCTTCTCCAAGAAGCGAAACCGGGGTTGACTGGAGTATAAAATAAAATCTTAATTTCAGCCTAAAAAGTTTGCATATTGTAAAATTAAAACATTTAATAGGTAAGTTTTAAGCAAAAGATGTGTTTAAACGTGTTTTATTGTCGAAATACCCGTTATAAAATCCTACTAATATAAGCGTTCCCATCGCTTAATGGAATTAAGGCGGGACCACGTAATGAGTATACACAAAGGTATCCACTTCATCGGATTTTTGTTAAATATATAGCTTGTTGTCAATTATTACCACGCAAACAATATGATATGTACACTGAACGACTTTAAAAATCAATTAAGATAAGTGACATATTTCAAAAGAAATTAAATTTTAATTTCATCTATTCTATTTAACAATATCTACAGTTGATTTGCTGAAAATGTCATTCAAATTTATCAACAATAAACTTGTTAAATTCAGAGCATAACAGTACGACCCCCAAATGCAAAAGTCACAAAACTAATACCCGGTATATCCGAATATGCGTAGGAGATGTCAGCTAATGGTGGATATTGTGACTTTTGCTTTTGGGGGTAGTACTGTTATATTTTGAATTTAACAAGTTTAATGTTGATCAATTTGAATGAATCTTTCAGCAATTCAACTATAGATATGGTTAAATAGAATAGATGCAATTAAAATTTAATTTATATTGAAAGATGTCAGTTATCTTAGTTTATTTCCCTGTTGCGTTATTAAAGTCGTTCAGTGTTTATATGACAGTAGTAATATGATATGTATATATAACAGTAGTTTGAAGAGAATACTGGTCATCAAGAGTTAACCAAGCTAGGTTAATATGCAATAAAATCTTGTAAAATACTTCCATGAAGGAATAATGTTTTAAATGTACACGTGTTACTATTTTTTAAAGAGATCTCCAAATGGGAAGATACAATTATTTTAAATGAAAGCTTATTATTTCATTGTCGTTATCCGTTTGCTCGGTAAACGTTGATACCTGTGAGTTTTACAGGTATGTCGTTTACCTGCACGCAAGACAAATTGGTGCGCGATGGATTTCCGGAGTAGCTACAACAAAAGAAGATGCTCACCAAGTATCAAGTTCCATACCACAATAAGTACTGTTGCTGCTGTTGAACTCGTTTCGTTTGCTGCATTGTTTGTTGTGTATTGATTAACGTGCCTGTTGTCCATGGAACCTTAAACAAAGCACGCCGAGTTAAATCCTTATTTGCATATAATATACATTTAATATTAATTTAACTAAACTTGCTATTTATTTAACTTTTGCTGAATGTAATATTAATTTTACGTAAGACATGTGTGCAGTCGTTCTGTATAGAGTTATCAATCACTAAGTCCAACAGTTGTGGCTATAACTCCACTTTAAAGAAGAATATCGCTTAAGCCAGTGCTAGGGGCGAAAGAGGTGATGGACCTTATAAGGCTTATTTTACCTCTCATAAACAGACTAAATAAAATATATAGTCCGCCATTTTTTTCTTTTGTTTGTGTATGTTTCTACCAAGGGATCCTCTTTTCTAAATTTATTACAAATAGCCACTATATTTCTTTCCATATATAACACTTACACAGTTGAAGAAGGTTCATCCAAACCGTCTCGGTCGTTAGTGATGTGCCGGAAGTGCCACCGCCTTCATATGCAGCACAACCAATAGGTGGTAGACTTTTCATGCTACAGTTGACTTCCGTTACCACGATGCTGTCGTACGTTGGGTTATTTACTATGTAACCAGCACCAGTGTCCGGATATTTCCACGTGTAGTTTACAGTCGGCAGGTACTCAAGATACCCGGATGTCTGTGAGCTAGCAGCACAGAATATTGTACCGGAAGTTATGGCAGATTCTGTTATGACGTCACGAAGAATTAACAACGGCTTGGTTGGAAAATCTAGAAAACGATCGCATTGCTGAGAATAATGTGGGATCAGCTTGTATGGCTGGTTAAGTAATTGATGTATG
Organism: Cyrtodaria siliqua; assembly: GCA_037043455.1. NCBI lineage: Eukaryota > Metazoa > Mollusca > Bivalvia > Adapedonta > Hiatellidae > Cyrtodaria > Cyrtodaria siliqua. The sequence continues at coordinate 51,790 of JAWPHD010010198.1, read as the reverse complement.
CTTAAGTTAGTAAGTGTGTAAGTTTAAACGCATTTTACCAAAATATCATGTACTGTGCTTATTTCGCATGAAACAGGTACTTTGTCACAAGATTAATTTAAATGGAAAAAATACAGAGCCAAAAATACATATCACGTAAATAACAAGACACGTACTACATGTAGTAAAACAATAAAATACAATTAGTTGATAGATAGATATACTTTTATTGACTTAAACTATTATAGTGTTTCATCATTTAGTCAAACAGTATGCTCGTATCAATAAAACATAGGCCTTTACTACTAAAACATAGGCCCTAAATAGTTCAACAATAGAAACATACTACCATACGCACATGTACAACAAGTAAACTAACCGCTGCTCCCAACTAAATTCCATTATGTTTATTTCGCTCTTCGGGGCATTTAATTTTATTAGATACTGGGACCATACGCCGTACGACATGGGGAAGCGATAAACTCCATGTCCACCGCCGTATGCATGCCATCTTCGGGATGGTTAAAATTGTGTATTATTGATTTTATGAATATTGAGTTCTGCTCAACCCGGGGCTAGAGGGCGTGAGCGGTAGCTAGCATATTTCACTACCGCTCATGAACAGTCTCAATCAAACCGAGACTGCAATATTTCGTTGGTGTCGTGCTCGGCCGTTACCAAAGGTCCATTATTATACTCTTTTTTTTATATATTAAACATAAGTATGACTTTACCATGAACAACGAGAATCAGAGAGTCACGTGCAGTTGGCAGCCGTGCTAAACCTGTCGTTATCTCGCATACATATGTCCCTGCGTCATAGTGTGTCACATTAGACAACCGGAGCCATATTTGTCCACGCTCTATTATTCCAATGGATTCTACTCTATCTGAGTGAGATATATTTTTCTCATTGTTAAACCACTGCAATAACGTGACTCCAGATGACGTTTTGACCGTCACTGTTTTAAGGTACGGGTAAACATCTATAAATGTCCATTTAAGTTCAGCATTAAGTCCATTACTTGCATCAACACTACCCATATATGTGTCGACAGCTGAAATAAAACAAAAAGCATTTTTATAGAATATTTTTCTTTGGAATTTCACAATGGCAAACAAAAGATAAGCGAATAACGTGTTTGTATATTGCCTGCAGTTTTTGTCTGAATGTAGCTCAATGGAGGCCTTAGCTTTAGAGCTATAAACCTCTACCCCACGCAGGTTCCCCCACGCAGGATCGCTCCCTGACGGACGCATGTCTGAGGAAAACTGTATCCTTCCTCTCATCTCCCTCAGACGTTGCTGTCCCAATATAACCTAATATGATGTATGAACAAGACGTAAAACCCCATTTCATTAATTTGCCGGAATAATAACTGTCTGTATGTGTGTGTAAATCACTTCTTACTTATAAACTTAGGATGACGTGCACATTGTGTATTCGTCATCTTATATAAGAAGTAATTAATATCATACATGATTTTCCTCATTGGTATTATCAGCATGTCGTTTAATTTGTAAGTTTTAAGTTTTTGGAAAAAAACAACAAGTTTGGTGAAAAAACAAAACAAGAACAAAAACAGTCGACCTACGGACGCAGTCAATGCCGCTTAAGCTCGTCTGGCCAATGTCAGCCTCAATTAATACTTACCTGACTCTTCGGAAATTGCAAATCTGTCACTTTCAGCATATGACGAGCAAACCCAATCTCCATTAACACAATTCCGATATTGCGGGGCAATCATTCGGATCGCGTACACCGTTACATCTTCTTGGGAATGGCACGTGATGTTGTATAAAGGGGTAAGATTGCCGTACTCGTTGTCCATGATGTCTTCACGGGTTGTGTCGAACTGGGTGCGATTTTCGCAAATAATTTTACTGAACGTTGATGTGCGATTTCCGTCTTTATATTCTACTATGACGCCAGTGTCAGCAAGATGTTCCGTTCGACAGCAAATTGCGAGCGTTCCACCTCTAACGAAATCCTTGCAGATTCCAATTGTTATTTTGGGTGTTGCAAAGATTTCTGAAATAAAGATATCCTACTCGTATGTACCAGTAATTTACTATATGAAAGTATGCAACTTAAACCGCATTAAAGGACCACACGCCACTCTTGAAATTTGTATCATTGTCAAGCAAAACAAAATAAAATTAGAATCTCGATAATTAAATACACTTTTAAGATTATGCGTCATTCTACCATATAATTGTTGCAGTATAATAAATAGATAGTCATATGCAACACACATTTGCTTTGAAATATTCTAATAAGTATAATCAATGATTACTCATATGCCACATTAAGATACCCGTGTGTCCCTTTAACTGGTGAAATGTACAAGTTTCTCCCATTGTATGATTACACGTGTATACAATTAAATATAACCCCAGAGATAAAGAATATACATATTCATATTACGACAATCAAGAACGTAATCATACCGGTATATCAATTTATAGTTAAGTATTGCATTCTTCTTCATGGTTACAGTCGTTATTTGCCGACGTCACATACAAATAATCTTTGCCAATGTATACACGCATACAGATAAACACGATATAAAGTTCAGTTTATATATCCAATCAAACAGCTTCAATTTGTTTAAGGTATTTATTTGCTTACACATGTTTTGATAACCGTTACGTTTAGAAAGGTGTTACATACGGCTTATTAAACCTTTATACATGGTCGCTTCTATTTTGCAATACAATTTCAGAATGATAAAAGAGCAATTCAGAATAGGCTCCATTCTTGTGGCAAACCACTTTAATCAAAGATGTGTTCCGACCACCCGATTGACAAAGGCCAACGACCTACAATGGTCGGTACTAAATGCATACTTATGATAATCGTTCCGTGTGTGCATGTTCTGCATGACACTGTGTGTGTCTGCATGATATCGTGTGTGTATGTTCAGTATGGCATCGTGTGTGCATGTTATGCATGCCATTGTGTGTGCATGTTCTGTATGACAGTGTGTGTGAATTTTCTGCATGACATTGTGTGTGCATGTTCTGCCTGTCATTGTGTGTGCATGTTCTGCATTACATTGCGTGTACATGTTCAGCATGTCATTGTGTGTGCATGCTCTGCATGTCAGTGTGTGTGTGCATGTTCTGTATTACATTGCGCGTGGATGTTCTGCATGTCATTGTGCGTGCATGTTCTGCATGACACTGCATGTGCATGTTCTGCATGACATTGTGGGTGCATATTTTGCATGACATTTTGTGTGCATGATCTGAAAAACATTGTGTGAATGCATGCTAACTAACTTTTAACAAGAAAAATACATTTTGAAAATATGATAACAACTTGGAGTACATTAACCAGGAAATAATAAAATCATTGACTTACCTGACCCGCTTTCCAGGCAAAAGAAAAGAGATGCACAAACAAAAATATTTTTTAGTGCCATAGTTTCCTTTTAAAGTTTAAACACAAAGAGATTTAATGTTAGTTTCGTTTCAACATTTGGATAAATGTTTTCCTTACATATCTATCCACTTTACATGTACATACGAGTTTGTTTCTCATTATATTTACAATTTAGAAGTTCTAATTTAATAGATAAAATAGATGTGTTTCTGCAAGATCCAAATGTCGGAATGTTTAGGGTATTTTCTTTTTCTATTTTAAAATTTATTATACAAACACTGAAATGTCATGTGACGACAGGTTGAACGAAGTCCAGCTTAAATGGTGTGTATCGAGATACGTTTTTTTTTTTAAATTATTCAGTTTACTGCGCCCGTGTGATTCACGGGCAAGAACAGGGACAACTCCTAAATTACATAAACAGCCTTATAAAGGCCGCTTTATTTCGGATTCTAGTGCCTGCACCATCTCCAAACGTTTAACTTCTTGTCTTACAGTTAAAGATTACGTTAAACAATATTGTGCTGAAGCTTATGACAACTCTGGGATTAATTATATCCCCGCTTCGAATGTCTATATATAGGACTCACTTTGTCCGTCGCGTCGCGTTTTATTAATTAACAGATAATAGTAAAAAGACGCTGGAAAATCAATGACGGGAAAGTGTCAAAATCTCTTTGGATGAAATTGGCCCCTCCCCATCTGATTGGTTCTTACGATTAGGCATTTTATCATCTAACCTGGAAGACTTGCCATGACTTGACATAAATAACAACATTATCTGAAGTACTGTTATTGCTTATGTAATGCTGTATTTCGTTGCCCGATATTTATATATCGGTGTTACGTTCTCAAATACATTTGTTTTCTTACTTGAATTATGAATAGGTGGTTCCGCTATCAAAGCCTTTACAGGTTCTGAGTATTGTTTAATCACCCTTAGTATATGTTGTCTACTTTTTAATTTGACTGTTACTATAATGTCTGGTCCCAACTAAGCACCATTTTGTTATTCCGCCCATTGTTTTCTCGATTAGGGCAAAACATTTTGTTAGAAACTGGGGTCATACGCCGCTGGCCATGGAAGGTTCCATATTCACAGTCATATGCATACCATCTTCGGGATGGCTTAAATTTAGTACTACTGACAATGTCTGCACATCATTAACACCATACATACATTAACAGAAAGACGTGTTTTCCTATCGACATTCCTGCCGACGACGACCACTTTCGCAAGTATAACCAGACGTGTATGAACATCGTTCGGTCGGCACCAGCAGTGTGTGATACCTGTGAACCATGTATGTATACCATGGTTGGCTCTTTCTTTTCTGCTGTAGTTAATATTATTTCATACAGAACTCTACTTCGAGTCAACGCAGCTAATATGTTTTGCTTCTTTTTTCGATTTACATCATGATCTCTGTATTGAAAATGGAGAAATAATAAGTGAAATATATCACAAGAGAGATAATTTCTATTCTGACATTATTAATTATCCTTACTAATGACATAGTTAATTATCCCAATAATACAGAGATGTTCCCTGAGCAACTTCTTATTAAATATATGTTTCTCAACCTATTCATTTTTTCTAGAACAGAACTTTAACATTCGTAACTTTTGTTAACTAAAATCTATCCCACCAGGGCTACCGTTACCATAAACTTCGAAACAGCTTTATCGTTAACCTGATTTGCATTTAAAACATAAAAGTACTTTAAGAACTTTTAGTTCTATCTCAGCCTGACTATTAGCGCAGTCGGTATGGCGGCGGATTTATAACCGGAGGCCCCGGGTTCAATCCTCCGTGGTGCCACTGAGTTTCGTCGGTGTGTTCTTGGGCAAGACACGTTCCCTTAGCCTCGTCTGTCGGATTGGGACGTAAACCGGGCGGTCCCGTGTATCGGTCTATCCTCCGAGCATGTTAAAGAACCGTAGGAATCTATTCGATAATAAGAGTAGGGCACGGTTCCCGGATTCCTATGTATCCTTCCCCTCTCTCTGGGGCGGCTCTAAATAACCTACAGTGTGTTGATGAGCCGCTAAACAACATTCAACATTCAAATCAGCCTGACTTCTATGGTGACGTGATTAACAAACTTCGTGAGATCCTTCGTCGTGATTGTAACAACGCTAAAGGTAAGACTTACCTCTACCGCTAAAGGTAACAGCGCTGACACCACTAAAAATAACCCGTTTACTCAATTTTCATTGAAACTGTAGATGTTGAAAAAAGTTGTTATCTTTAGCGTTAGCCTTGTTACCTTTAGCGGAAGAGGTGAGTGTTACCTTCAGCGGATGCTGTTACCTTTAGCGTTAAAATTGTTACCTTTAACGGAATTGTTTCCTTTAGCTTTGTTACATTGATCTCTTTTATAAATCTTTATTAAATGTGTTATGGCCCTATCACTTTGCAACCCACTGCATGCTTAGTGGTTGACCCGTTTACAGTTCCTATTTGACATTGCGATGACCTGACCTATTTTGGATTCTATGATGACATCTGCCTAAATCCTGAAGGGATTGTAATGTTTAATGTTTGTCTTCAATCTTGTCTTGTGTCTTTAATGGTTTATTATCTTGTAGCTCTGACTTCTGCCAAGACGGTGTACTTGTGTTATGGCTTTCTGTGCCTTTTCATCTACACATGTCCATATTTGTGCTTTACTTATATTGTCTATTAAAGTTGCCTAGTTTGCTAGAGGATAACCTGGAGTGAATTTATTTGTTTACACTGTCCTGTTTTATTGGGATGGCAATATGATAAGCATGAGATTTGGTGCACCCTAGAACTTGGTATGAACTCCCAGCGGTCTTGTTTCCACCGACCGCTGCCCTATTTGTCATCTCTTCTATGTTTGCGGTGTCGTATGCTTTGTTTCTATTTTTCTTGTATTTGTTGTTTGCTTTGAATGCGTGTTTATGCTTGACTGTGTTCTGTGAATGCTTTATTTTTATTTTCGGGGACTTTTATACCTACTTGTATATGGTTCTGCCATATGTTTGATCAGTTCGAGTTTTGCCACTGTTTTTGCCTATTGTTTTTACCTATTGTTTTAGAAGCGTTTCTAATCTACGAACGCCTATTAATTGATAGATACGGTTAAATAACATACTTATTATTTTACTATACTAATTAAAACGATACTTTGACGTTTACTTTCATTTGGTTTTAAATGCTTTAAAACGCATGTACTAATAATGCTAGGCAGTCAGATAACGTGCAGGTACATATTTTTAACAATTATCAGTCAATTAGTACAAAAAAACAATTCTTATAGGGTCACACAGAATCTTGATTTTCCTGGTGTCCCGTTATTTTTCTGCATAACTTACAAATCAATATTTATCAACAAATAAATAATACAAAAACTGAAGTTTTTTAAATAACTTGCAAAACCATTTGTAGAATAAAGAAGAAAAGTTGAAAGCTCTCAAACTGTTACCTTTTAAGTATAAGCAAGTAGGTAAAACGATTTAAAGAGATCGAGGGATAGGTAATGTAAACGTTTGACAAATACGTTGACGTGTTTACCGTTATAGACGATGGCTTTTCAGGCTTTCTTGCCTATATTTTACTTGTTTGCCAGGTCAATAGGCATATCATATTTTCTCACTACAAATAGCTTAAGCATTTGAATATTCATTATTGTATAAATCAAGTGTTGACTTTTTAACCGAATTACACATATATAATTAATTAAAGAAATAATTCCCTTTTTTAAGAAAATCGTTCACTTGAAAACGAGTTGTGTATTTTGTTCACACATGTTACGTCATGGACACATGAACGGTTCCCGCAATTGTTAATTTCACAATTAACGAACTTCTTATTTTCCTTTACAATAAGATCTGCCTACACCACAAAAAAATCGGCTATATATAACCTTACATGTGTTGAAAATGACGTAAAGTGACAAAAAATAATAATTTAATGATATAAAATGTCTTTAAAAGTATTTGGCTTGGTCCCTTTTTCGTGGGTTAGTAGGGAAACAGCAACTTGACAATTGTTTTATGGTATATATATTTTGTTTACCTTATCTGTATGATTTGTAGCTCTTCATACTGTAAAAGATGACTGGCCATATCATGTATTTTAATAATATGCTTAAGGTCAGCGTGGACAGATCAACGACGTGACGTCATATATAGATGCCAGTATGGTGTATGGTTCATCGGCGGAGGTCAATAAACTTATCCGTAACTTTACAAACGGTATGTAAATATTTGAACTCACCCGAACATACACCTCACAAGTCGGAATATTAAGTTTAAGTAAAATTTTAGTTTAAGATTAATTAATGTACATAGGTCATAGGCTATAAATTATGTATTATTTTAAAACAGTGTCAACATTTAACAGTTGTACACATGCATGTTATGTTTATTCATGTTTCAGTAGTCTGAGGAATAAAACATACATGTCGTTGTCCTCTGCGTGTGTATGACTTTGGCCTCCGCGGTGCAACGTTCTTCTACAAATAAACACATGAAATGTCTCAAAAACGCATATGGTGTAACAAGTCAGAACCTGGGTTAAACCCCCAGCGTGTTTTTTTTTTTTTGCAACTGACCGTTGCAAGACGGTACCCATATTGCCAATTTTTTCATGTGTTTCGTGTCGCATACTTTGCTTTTTTCGTCATAGTTGTGGTCTGTTTTGAATTGGATGACTGTGTTCTGTGAATGCCACATTTCCTGTTCGACTTGTATACCTACTTGTACACGACTTGAGATATATTATGAGACTATAGTATGACTAATAGTATGTAGTAGTGACAACTAGAGTGCCCTGTGTGACGATAGGTAGTGTTTGCCTAACGTTAATGTATTGTTTTCTTTAAGGAATGATGAATAACGTTAATGTATTGTTTTCTTTAAGGAATGATGAATATCAACTATAGCGGCAGTTTGCTTCCGAAACATCCAAACTCCAGATCATGTACATTGACACAATCTAATCAGTATTGTTTTAGCGCAGGTAATTAATACATGCTTTAAATATTAATACCTGGAAAATGGTATACAACTCTCCGGCCTCGATTTAAGTATATTCATTATAATTATTTATGTTTATACCTATTTATATCATGTCCCTTTAATTTCTATTGCAAGGCATTATATTTTTCAAAATGTACAACATTTCATGTAATATACATTGTATTAAAATGTCTATATAATATAATATTGTACAAAAAGGTATGTATATATATAGTATATATTGTACACAAATGTATATATATAGTATATAAAGTACACAAAGGTATATATAGTATACATTGTACACAAATGTATATATGGTACACAAATGTATTTATAGTATACATTGAACAAAAAAAATAATATAATATACATTGTACAAAAGATTTATATATTATTCATTGTACAAAAGATGTATATATAATATTCATTGTACAGCAATGTACATATAAAAATATTAAAAGTTGACTAACCGGGATATCGTTGCAGTGTAAATGAACCAAAGAACGTTCTTGAAAGTGCATTTCTGTTCTTTTTTCCCTATTGACTACAATCCTATTGGAATGCTGCATGATAATAAATGTACTGAATCAAAAAAAAAAATAGGAAAAATAAAAGTGCGCACTCACATTTGCAAAATCATCCTTATAACGAACATTGCTGTAAGCTTTAACGTCATAAATGTGTTCAAACATTATTGCTTTATATTTAATAAAAAGTTACAAGTTTGATAGAAAATTGCAGAAAACAAGCAATTAACAAGATGCCTATTATCTTGTGTTTTTCCAATTAACTCCATGCATTTTGCAAGCTTTTTATTTTTTTTGCTCTCGATTTACCTTGAAGAACTCAAACTGTTACTTAAGGAACTTTTCATACAACTGTATCATCCCTTTATTAATGCATACATTTGATAAATTTTAAAACTTGTTTTGCTAAATTTGTCATTACAACTTTTCGAATATTTCCAAAAATAGATTTACAAAATGTCTTTTTTTTTAACTGAGTATATATACTTATTTCTAAAAGTAGACCAATATAGTGAACTATGAGTTGTCTAGCGGTTGATTAAGACCACGTACGTGACCAGTGAAATACGGTCTGTAGTGGATTGTGGTCTAGTAATAGCGTGTTGCATCATAACCTTAAAAGTAGATATAAAAGTTGAAGACATATAGCATTCAAGGACCACAGTCAACTAAAAACAATCATCGAAACAAACAACACCTACGAGGATAAATAAAAGGCAATGCATGTGTCACAAATATAAAAGGGTTGACAGTAGGGCTACCGCCATGGAAGGTTGAGGATACACCGTGTCGATTGCGCGTCTTTATCAGCGGATGTTTTCTTCCACATTCAACGTTTGTGTAGCATAATACCAACACACTTGTTTGAATTAACAGTCATGTTATTCTTAGCCCAGGGTACGAGTCAGATAGAAATAATTTAACAGACCCTGAAACATATTCTTGAAGCAAGTGTCTTAGGATAAGTTGTTAACATTGTTCCAAAAACGTTTTTGTTAATATATTATATAGAATTTGCTACTGTATTCATCGTTATTGCAGGTGATGTTCGAGTAAATGTTGTTCCAAATCTCTCAACAAGTCATACATTCTTTCTCCGGGAACACAACCGAATTGCATCGAAACTTGCGCAGATAAACCCTCACTGGAATGACGAACGACTTTATCAAGAATCCAGGAAACTTGTGATTGTTGTACTGCAGCATTGTAGTCCTCGGAAATGACGTCATGCAAGAGTATGGGTTAACAGTTTCCAATGACGTTTATAATGACGTCTATGATGACACTGTAACGCTACCATTTCTTCAAACTTCGGTGCGGCTTCTTTCCGATTTGGTCACTCGGCGATACCAAACTATCCAAAAGCCATTAACTCATCATTTTACGCAGAACATATAATGCCTATAGAAGAAACATATAACAACCCTCATATGGTGTTTTCATATTGTGAAGGAATTTCAAGGTGGCTAGTGAACGACTTTGCCACCAAACAAGACGGGTAATTTATCTGTTATATAAGAAGTATTTACTAAATCAAGAAATATGTTTTTCATTTTGAAAGAAACAAAACAAATACCTCCTGTTTTTTATCATGTTTTTCTTTTTCAGAAAAAAATAGCATGCTTGTCTCAAAATTGATAAATTTTACTTTTTTTGGTGTCAACCGCCAGTTTTTAAACTTGGCCATCTTGCTTCATAATAAATCAGGTCACATGTTCCCAAATATGGCCAACATCCGGTGCTAATATAAAAAAACATGCCAGATGATTTATACCTAAACACCGATATACTGCCATCTTCGTTTTTTGTAACATACTTGATGTGACCTATTTGCGGTGAAAATTTCACAAATGAAACAGTTGGAACGCGTTGATGGATATTGAAAGATAATAGATTATTTTATTCTCCTATAACACATGATTTTAAAATCTGACATGCTTGCCTTTAATGACAAGTATACCAGTAGATAGAAGAGCGTGCATAATTTCGTTTCGTTATTCCTTTATTAAACAACAGCCTTAACTCGATCATTATATTCATATTGTAAACTGATTATATTTCTAATTTCAGTCTTTTTAACAGAGGTGTTCGGGATCTACTTTTTCTTGACGCAATAACGCAAATAACAAAAGTCTCGACCTGGCAGCTGTCAATATCCAAAGAGGGCGTGACCATGGAATTCCGTCATACAACAGATGGCGTGATTTCTGTAAACTTCCTGTAATTACATTAGATGAATTTAACAAGATTGGTCAGCCTGATGGTGATTTTACAGCTAACGTAGCAGACCGTTTCCGAGAAGTTTACAGGTATGAGTCCAACATGTTGCGTTTAGAAACATTGAAAATCACATTTGTAATTTGCATAAATAAACACACCTCTTAAAAGTTACACATGCTGTATCCTAGTGCAGTCGATAGCGCACTCACTTTCACCAGTGCAACCCAGGTTCGATTTCGCCTATCGGCATTGTAAATGAGCCGTGGCGGTGGTTGCCCACTCAGAGATTCTGTGATCATTCATTCGGACACGTGTGTTTTCCCCCCGGATCTCTGGTTTCCTCCCACATCATGACTGTCATCCGCACAAGTAAGGGTGATTGTATAAACTGTGTAGCTTGATTATATTAATAGGTGTAAACTAAATAAAATTATACTATTAATAAATTTTTATTGATAAATGTTATTGTTTTATTATTGTTTAAACGGTGCCAAGAAGTAAAATGAGCCCTTAAGTGTAAAGATCAGCCTTATTTATGTGCCACCTTGTTTTTTACCAACTTGATTCAAAGCATGCAAAGGAAAATGTAGCATTTACACAACTCCGAAAACACGTATGTTAAAAACAAACAGCAATCACATGGATAAATAGAAGAAAAATGTGCGACACCACAGGCATACAATGGTTGACAACAAGGGTATGGAATTTGGACGATCATTGGACAAAAACAAACAAACCTCGCTCTTGTACTATTGTTATCCCAATTATACGGGACTAAATAATGAAATCCCCGCCATTCTGTTACCTCTTACAAACTAGGCAGCATTAACTGGCAATATAAGTAAAACAAAGATAAACATGTATATATGAGTATAAAAACAGCCTGGAAAATCACAAAGTAAGAACGCAATGACTTAGTAGCCAGAGAAACATGAGAATAAACCGTTAAAAGCACGACAAGACACGATTTAAGACAAACATTACAGTTGAGCTAAATTGGGCATTACGGCGCACCAGCATTAAAATGCTATCTGGCGCTAACATTGTATACTCCAGGTTCACCCTTCATAAATATAAAACGTTATTAAACAAACTAACCCGCCAAATAACGGCAAAAGTTACACTACAAAAGAGTTTATCAAAGCTTTATTCAGGTATTCAGGTCATATAATAATGTATATGTGCGATTAAAAATATAGGTTTTATTTACGGTTTCTTAAAATACCTGTCGTTGAATATGCTGATTAAAGCGGTTAATATTTTGTCTATAGAGTTTGAATTCTCGAAATGTGTAAGTTATATATAAATACCTTGTCGTCAGTGGGTTTATAAACAGTGTACATATGTTGTAAAATAGGACTGTTGTTGACGGGATAGCTAATTAAGGACATTCAGACTAAGCATAGATCCTTTTGATTTCGGTCTTGCAGAACTTTCTGTTTGTTTTCTTGCACCACTCAACAAACCATACATGAGTCAATCATGATAAAAAGCCTGAGAAATAAATTAGCATGAATTCCAAGCCCTCTACAAATATAAGGTAGTCAATGGCATAGGCGAAGAGAATAATATAGAGAACTATTTTGACAAGGAAACTCTGACAGTATGTGCGTGTATTGCACCGTGTTCACAGAACATCTGCGTGTGGAGGCAACATATATTTACAGATCTAAGTTAAAATATACCTTTGCATTTAATTTAAGGAATAATTAGAAAGCAGCGTACATTAGAGACAATAGCTATTAGATCATTCATTCTTGTTTAATGTGGCCTTAACGTAGAATACCGCTTAAGCCGATGGTAGTGGTAAGCCGGTGGTAGTGGGCGTTACATGTGTTTCAAATTATATTATATCTCACTCAGAGACTCAATAAAACCGAGTCTACTACGTTACTCTCTTGTTTGTGTTTCGTTACACGTGACGGACCCTAACAACCCTCCAAAGTCGTTCATTTGTATATAACGTCAATGTTATTGAACTATACTGACCTGGACCTATACACACGGCGTTCCTCATGCGGAAGAGCTTGAGCTTTAACAGCGCACTCCTTATTTAGTTTGCTCATTTGATTTAGTCTGAGGTAAAATGCGAACCTGCTTCTACGTTTGGGTGCTGTGGTTTCTATATGACAATATTTCCTCCTATTTGTTTAAACTTATTTGAAATATAATGAAATTGTTAGCTGCTATTTACATTTCTACTTTTCTCCACACATGGACATATATATATATATATATGAGGATCATAAATATATATACAGGTATATATATATAATACCTGCTCTAAAACTAGTTTATGTTTTCAGACATCCAGATGATATCGACTTGTTCCCTGGAGCTTTGAGAGAAACTAAAGTGAAAGGAGCCCAAGTTGGACCAACCTTTGCCTGTTTGTTGGCTGAAGAATTCAGGCGTTTAAAAGTTGGTGACAGATTTTACTATGAAAATCCACCGAAACAAGAAACAAATTGGGTCGGTTTCACTGAAGGTATGTATCGCGTTACGGCAATGTCTTTATGTCTAATATGACATTTCGTTGTCTGTTTTTCAGCAACAATAGTCGGTTCCTATCCTATAGTTTACCTGTATGTTGAACTCTGAATGAACCTATTTGTGTGTGTGTGTTTTTAAAGCGGTTCCATCGTCTGTGTGTGTAATTCTAAGGTTTATAGTCCCTCCGCCAACGAACACGTCAAGGTATAGGTTCCATCGTCTCAGGATGTTTTCACAGGTTTTTTTCTTTATTTTTTTTAATTTTTTTTATTTTGTTTCTTCACCGTTTGCTCTGTTTTTTTCTCAGCAACATGTAATACAGGTCATTTATCCCCCCTAAAAAATGTTCTGGAATTCCATGACACTTTTCATCTGATTTATTAGAGTACTACTGTATTAACCACAACGTGGCGACGATAGCAATCGTCAATATTAGTCTATAATTCGTGGGAACAATTAAGTCATATGTACTGAGGGACCTAATATGGAATTACGGATTAATATGAGTTTATATAGTTCATTATTAATTAACTTAATTATATCTGCCTTGTTTTACTAGCAACTCTACACGCAATACGACGCAAACTCAGCCAATATGAACCGTAAGCCGGCCAATATAAAAAACAAGGCCAATATGAAGAAACTCGCCAATACGAGATTTAAGTGACGTCATTCACGTTAAGTAACGTCATTCGCGCTCGCTTTTTGATATATAAATGCAATTAACGCTACTATAAATAAACGCAAAGTATGTCAAAATAATTTTATTTAAAAACAAATTATACTGTAGTGGCTGTTAATTAATAAAATTGTCATTAATTAAGTGGTTTCATATTGTCCGAGTTATTGGTCCTCGGACTGTCACATTGGCCCGCGGCCTTCGGCCTTGGGCCAATATGACAGTCCTTGGACCAATAACTGGGCCAATATGAAACCACTTAATAACATGATAGTATTAACAAATATAACATTTCTGCTCTAGGCATGAACATGGAGTCCCATTTTTCAGACATTGTTCCACACTCATGTGACCTGACCTGAGAGCATTTCTAACCTGTTTACATGTGGGATACCTATTGTGTGTCCTTTCATAATTAACCCAAGCTGATAGTGCATCGCGGTACTCCCATGCTCAATTATCTTTTATTTGTTGTTATTGTATATATGCTTAACTTGTAAATACAATGAATAAAATATGTTTAAACTAATTATCTTTTATTGACATCTCATTGTTGTCGGCCAACCTTATGGGATATAAAAATAGATATAAAAGTCGTGAATAATAAATATTCCATATATGGGGATTTAGAACTGTGATGTCACAGCTCTCAAAATGGCGGCTTCCATATCCGATTCAACAGGACCTTCACTTGGTCATATTTTATTTGTTTATCATCCGATTTTGATAATTCTTTCACATTTATTCAAGTTTTCAGACTCTCAATAATAATGATGATTTGGCTGTGTTGCTACATTTCCTTTAACGGGCACGAAAAGCCCAGATTGACGCACATTTAACGTCACTATCCCATTCCCTATTTAGGAAGACATCATCATAGAATCCATAGTCAAAGAGGAAAGCATAGTGGCGAACTGTAAATGTGTATACCACTTAACATGCACAGATGCAGTGCGTTGCAAACTGATGACCTGTTTCGTTCTAATAAGTTTACACAGTTAACATGAACATCCTGATTTTCAAACGACTACAATGCTGTCGGGGAAGAACTGCACACGTTTGTCAAATAGTCCGCACTTCCGCACACCGGCGTCCCTTGGCATGGAACTCGTCCTGTTGAGTGTTTATTATCATCAATGACGCGCCATTGAGACTCGAACCATGTGTTGTCCACTCGGCTAACGGAACCCGTGGTATAATAAAATTAACTATATGTTAAAACCAATCAGATGTAATAAACATACCCGACCAAATCCAACAAAAATGTATATTGAAAATGAAAAGTTGTGCTACCTGACATCAGTCATTACAACAGGCTCTCACTATTTCAATAGCAGCAGTCAGTAGAACCACATACTTTCCATTTGATCAATTCATACAATCGTATTCAACTCTGTAATATGTTTTTTTTTGTACCAAGCATGCTCAGAGATGTTCATTTTTTTATCCACAGATCAGCTAAAGTCTATCAAACGGACGACATTTGCCAGGCTTATTTGTGAAAACATGGATGTACCAGTGCTACAGAATCGTGTATTTAGACCTGCGTGTCGGTGCACGTAAGTGCTTATGTAATATTTACTTAATATGACGATAGTTAAACACATGCTTTTACGTCTTTCGACTAAATATGAAGTAATTTCAACATGTACGCATCATGGCATGTACGTGCCTATGCATCATTTTCTCTAGATTTCCACCAAATGTGTCAGAAGTCGTTTATAAATGACATGAAAAATCATTTAAAAGCTTTATGGGTACCCTCCTGCCATAACCCAGTAGACAGATACAGGCCCTCTTGGACCCACTTTTTGAAGGTGTATGATGTACGTTACAACGATTTATTTTCAAAAAGCAAATGATATTTATAAATCTGTTTTTATGTTTTATATTTCAGAAATCCCTTGTTAAGTTGCGACAATATAGAGAAACTTGATCTTTCAAAGTGGACAGACATATAACATCACCATGCGCTTGTAACACATTATATTTATGTAGGTTAGAGTGAGGTTAATTGCTCAATTGCTGGTCAGTTGCTCAATTTTCTCATTGTTGTGTTTGCTTATATTAGGAGCACACACACACACACACACACATTTTAGATTCTCAAAACATATTATATACATATTATGTATTACTATATATAATAAACCTTGACTTCAGTAAGTTTAGAAACGGTGTGCATCAATTGTTAAATGTTCCTGTTGATGGCGGGATAGAGACTTTAATATAAGCTGCATGCAATAGGTTATGTGTGAAAGTGCTTATATTATTACTGTATCCAACTGTGTTTTATATGTATAGGAAGATAAGTGACTGTATATGTGTTACAACGTTGTTCCATCGGATCTAAACTGTGCTGTCATTACCTGATGTGTGGGATCTGAAGATGAATTCTTACCAAAGTAGAATAACCGAGCTGATAACAATTCAAAATGCCATTAAATAAACCTCGATAAGCTTGAAGGGTAGGTTGCCTCTGGTATTAAATAATTAATAAACAGCGAAGTAAAGGTCGACGTCATCATTAAAGTCTTGATGACTATATTTCTCGGCTATATTTAGTTGGGGCACACTTGGTTGTAAAGTGGTGCTGATATGTGTTATCGCTTGGGTCAATGGCATTTTTGAGTGTCTGTGATTTACACAGCCTCCCACATCTCAATGTCGCCATGCAGGCACTTTTCGTTTCCCGTGTTATTCCTTATTGTAACGGAATACTGTATGTCTGAAGATAAAACAACATATACTGAGGGAAAACAGTTTAGCATGTTTTGTAGATGAAATAAAACCGTATACAAGATATATTGACATTTTGTGATTTTACGGGCTTGACCTTAGGTTCATTTATTCATTACGCCATTAAGAAGTTCGACTGTTATTGATGTGTGTTTAATAAATTATTGTGTCTACTGAGTATGGCAGTAGTTTCTTGATTTTACAACCAAACATGTATTATTTCCAGGGTGCAATAGAAACTTGCTAAACTTTTTCACTTAAGTATAGTATTGTTCAGGACAAGCAGGTTTCATATGAATATATTGCAAGGACAAGTTGTATTTCTTATCTGACTTGGAGTTTAATGATTCAAATGCTCTAATTTTAACGAAACCCGAATAAAACAACAATACACAATTCGTACACAGTTTCCGCCCATCTCTCAACATAAACAGTAGTTTATAGGCAGACGGCGACTATATTTGACTTATATTTTTCAATACGCCGAATATAATAAAACAATAACACAGAGGGCCGTTACGTTGTCTTGTTTGGAAGAAAATCCAAGTGTAAACACGAAGTGTATCATTGAGACATCCATCCAAAAACAAGCACTAAAACAATAATGATATATATTACAAACTACAAAGCAACGTATCCGATATCAAGCACAACAGGTTTGACTGTCAGAGGTAAAAGGGGCCACTTGGACGTGAAAACCTGGTTCTAGGGCGCTTAAGTTCTCACTCTTGCCTGTTCTCATTCTAACAAAACGGGACAGTGTTAATAAAGAATTAAGTATAATCAAAGTAAGTTGCCTTATGATCGAAGGAGTCCCAGCAAGGATAATGTTTCATTTATTAGTTAGATTGCGAAGCAAATCCAGGCGTATGGTTCGGTGATTTACGTTTGTCTGTCCGTCTGTTTGTCCGTCTGTCTGTTTGTCCGTCTGTCTGTCCGTCTGTTTGTCCGTCTATTCATTTTTGCGTTTTTGATTAAAGCTTTTGGTTAAAGTTTTTGTTTTTCCTCATTTCTCAAAAATTAATTGCCCGAAACTTGACACATGTATTCATTATCATCACACAATGTTATATGACAATAACCATAACTCTGTCTTGTATTTTACCTGCATTATCTCCCTTTTTTTACATAGCTTGTTCAGTTAAAATGTTGAATATACAGTCACATTCGCAATTCGGCGTTCGCACCACTATTGATGCTTCTTGTATGTTCATGTGTTCAATACATATTAGATATTTAAATCATATCGATTTTGATGCAATGTGTTATGTTATCTACCATAAAACAATATTTTTAAAATTGTCAAAACCTAACAAACCAATAAATAAACAATAAATATGTCGACTCTCATTTATTGAATTTGTCCATGAGTAATGTTAAGGCACTACATTTGCCTCTTATTTTCATTAATCTATATATTAGTTACCATGAGTTTATCCCATTGTTACCATGATGGGACATTAATTATTGTGGTATGTAGTGTATCCCATAGTTGTAAGAATGTATATGGAAAATGCATACACGGGTATCATTAAATACAAAATGTATATAGAGTATCTTACATGAGCGCTTTTTCATTTTTGACAAATTGGCAATACGACTTTATATGATATGACGGCTTACCGAGCATCAATACGACGTTATATGATATGACGGCTTACCGAGCATCAATACGACTTTATATGATATGACGGCTTACCGAGCATCAATACGACTTTATATGATATGACGGCTTACCGAGCATCAATACGACTTTATATGATATGACGGCTTACCGAGCATCAATACGACGTTATATGATATGACGGCTTACCGAGCATTCATATATGTCTTATTCCACCAGTGTTTTACACTTCCAGACGCAATTTTTTGTGATAAATATGTTTATCATTTCATACAAACAATATATATACAACATGTGTGTGTCTATCAATATATACATACAATACATCATAAACATGTGTTATCATTTGATACAGATACATATAGAAAATGTGCATGTTTATCACTACAAAAAATGAACTATATTCAAGTTCATCACTACAAACAAAGAGTACACAATAACGTGTTTTGTGATAAATATGTTTATCATTTCATACAAACAATATATATACAACATGTGCGTGTCTATCAATATATACATAAAATACAGCATATACATGTGTTATCATTTGATACAGATACATATAGAAAATGTACATGTTTATCATTACAAGCAAAGAGTATAAAATGTACCTGTTTATCGTTAATTACAAAGAATGTGCGTACAACATGCTCATGTCTATCGCTATAAAGAGTATTGAATGTATATCGTTTAAATCAAAAAGGTGTAAAGACAATAGGTTCATATTTACCACTACAATGACTACAGTATGTACAATAATGTGCAAACAACATGTTCATGTTTATCACTACAAAAAAGAGTTCAAAATGTACATGTTTTATCATTTAAAATTAATACCGTATATGCAAAATGTACTTATTTATCATTACAAACAATGAATTCAAAAAGTACGTGTGTATAATTAATTACAAAGAATGCGCATACACCATGTTCATGTGTATCATTACAAATAATGAGTTCAAACAGTAAATGTTTTACCATTAATTACAAAGAATGTGCATACACCATGTTCATGTGTATCATTACAAATAATGAGTTCAAACAGTACATGTTTTACCATTAATTACAAAGAATGTGCATACACCATGTTCATGTGTATCATTACAAATAATGAGTTCAAACAGTAAATGTTTTACCATTAATTACAAAGAATGTGCATACACCATGTTCATGTGTATCATTACAAATAATGAGTTCAAACAGTGTATGTTGTATCATTAATTACAAAGAATGTGCATACACCATGTTCATGTGTATCATTACAAATAATGAGTCCAAACAGTGTATGTTGTATCATTAATTACCAAGAATGTGCATACACCATGTTCATGTGTATCATTACAAATAATGAGTTCAAACAGTGTATGTTGTATCATTAATTACAAAGAATGTGCATACACCATGTCCATGTGTATCATTACAAATAATGAGTTCAAACAGTGTATGTTGTATCATTAATTACAAAGAATGTGCATACACCATGTTCATGTGTATCATTACAAATAATGAGTTCAAACAGTGTATGTTGTATCATTAATTACAAAGAATGTGCATACACCATGTTCATGTGTATCATTACAAATAATGAGTTCACGCAGTAAATGTTTTATCATTAATTACAAAGAATGTGCATACACCATGTTCATGTGTATCATTACAAATAATGAGTTCAAACAGTATATGTTTTACCATTAATTACAAAGAATGTGCATACACCATGTTCATGTGTATCATTACAAATAATGAGTTCGAACAGTAAATGTTTTATCATTAATTACAAAGAATGTGCATACACCATGTTCATGTGTATCATTACAAATAATGAGTTCAAACAGTATATGTTTTACCATTAATTACAAAGAATGTGCATACACCATGTTCATGTGTATCATTACAAATAATGAGTTCGAACAGTAAATGTTTTACCATTAATTACAAAGAATGTGCATACACCATGTTCATGTGTATCATTACAAATAATGAGTTCAAACAGTGTATGTTTTATCATTAATTACAAAGAATGTGCATACACCATGTTCATGTGTATCATTACAAATAATGAGTTCAAACAGTGTATGTTGTATCATTAACTACAAAGAATGTGCATACACCATGTTCATGTGTATCATTACAAATAATGAGTTCAAACAGTGTATATTGTATCATTAATTACAAAGAATGTGCATACACCATGTCCATGTGTATCATTACAAATAATGAGTTCAAACAGTGTATGTTGTATCATTAATTACAAAGAATGTGCATACACCATGTTCATGTGTATCATTACAAATAATGAGTTCAAACAGTGTATGTTGTATCATTAATTACAAAGAATGTGCATACACCATGTTCATGTGTATCATTACAAATAATGAGTTCAAGCAGTAAATGTTTTATCATTAATTACAAAGAATGTGCATACACCATGTTCATGTGTATCATTACAAATAATGAGTTCAAACAGTATATGTTTTACCATTAATTACAAAGAATGTGCATACACCATGTTCATGTGTATCATTACAAATAATGAGTTCGAACAGTAAATGTTTTACCATTAATTACAAAGAATGTGCATACACCATGTTCATGTGTATCATTACAAATAATGAGTTCAAACAGTGTATGTTGTATCATTAATTACAAAGAATGTGCATACACCATGTTCATGTGTATCATTACAAATAATGAGTTTAAACAGTGTATGTTGTATCATTAATTACAAAGATTGTGCATACACCATTGTCATGTGTATCATTACAAATAATGAGTTCAAACAGTGTATGTTGTATCATTAATTACAAAGAATGTGCATACACCATGTTCATGTGTATCATTACAAATAATGAGTTCAAACAGTGTATGTTGTATCATTAATTACAAAGAATGTGCATACACCATGTTCATGTGTATCATTACAAATAATGAGTTCAAACAGTGTATGTTGTATCATTAATTACAAAGAATGTGCATACACCATGTGCATGTGTATCATTACAAATAATGAGTTCAAGCAGTAAATGTTGTATCATTAATTACAAAGAATGTACATACACCATGTTCATGTGTATCATTACAAATAATGAGTTCAAACAGTGTATGTTGTATCATTAATTACAAAGAATGTGCATACACCATGTTCATGTGTATCATTACAAATAATGAGTTCAAACAGTGTATGTTGTATCATTAATTACAAAGAATGTGCATACACCATGTTCATGTGTATCATTACAAATAATGTGTTCAAGCAGTAAATGTTGTATCATTAATTACAAAGAATGTGCATACACCATGTTCATGTGTATCATTACAAATAATGAGTTCGAACAGTAAATGTTTTATCATTAATTACAAAGAATGTGCATACACCATGTTCATGTGTATCATTACAAATAATGAGTTCAAACAGTATATGTTTTACCATTAATTACAAAGAATGTGCATACACCATGTTCATGTGTATCATTACAAATAATGAGTTCGAACAGTAAATGTTTTACCATTAATTACAAAGAATGTGCATACACCATGTTCATGTGTATCATTACAAATAATGAGTTTAAACAGTGTATGTTTTATCATTAATTACAAAGAATGTGCATACACCATGTTCATGTGTATCATTACAAATAATGAGTTCAAACAGTGTATGTTGTATCATTAATTACAAAGAATGTGCATACACCATGTTCATGTGTATCATTACAAATAATGAGTTCAAACAGTGTATGTTGTATCATTAATTACAAAGAATGTGCATACACCATGTTCATGTGTATCATTACAAATAATGAGTTCAAACAGTGTATGTTGTATCATTAATTACAAAGAATGTGCATACACCATGTGCATGTGTATCATTACAAATAATGAGTTCAAGCAGTAAATGTTGTATCATTAATTACAAAGAATGTGCATACACCATGTTCATGTGTATCATTACAAATAATGAGTTCAAACAGTGTATGTTGTATCATTAATTACAAAGAATGTGCATACACCATGTTCATGTGTATCATTACAAATAATGAGTTCAAACAGTGTATGTTGTATCATTAATTACAAAGAATGTGCATACACCATGTTCATGTGTATCATTACAAATAATGAGTTCAAGCAGTAAATGTTGTATCATTAATTACAAAGAATGTGCATACACCATGTTCATGTGTATCATTACAAATAATGAGTTCAAGCAGTAAATGTTGTATCATTAATTACAAAGAATGTGCATACACCATGTTCATGTGTATCACTACAAACAATGGGTTCAAGCAGTACATGTTTCGTAGTTAATAACTTAGACTGTATATACACAATCAGGGGTTTTTTTACAAATAGAGGAAGGCGCCCAGGCCCTTTCAGAGGGGAAAAACGCGCGATTTTTTCGATTTAGGGGGAAATTTGCGTGCATTTGGTTGTTTTGAGGGGAAAATTAAAATTAATTAAAAAGGCATTTTAATCTTTAATTTAAATTTGTCCATAATCATGTTTATCCAATGATATGTTACTAACTTTAAAAAGTAGTCATTACTATAAAATACCAAATAAAGCATGAATAAAAAACTTCTTTATTTATTGTCACACTAATCAAAAAAAATGATATTACTGACATTCCTTCCACAAAAACAAGCAAAAGAACATTAAAAACTGTCACATTTTAGGACAAAAAGAAAAACACTGTCATGTCACTATTTAATTACAGTGGCATGCAATTTTGCCAGTTGTGCGACATCGCTGATAAAAGTTCACAAAATATACCGGAAACCACAACAGTTACTTCCCTTGTTATTAGTCATTGTCGTAAAGGTAAACCGTAAAGTGTTCTACGATAAACAATTGCGAAGCGTCGAAGGCGATTTATCGTTGTTTTCGTTCATGATTTATTAGTCTTTAAATTAAAGGGGAACTTTCTGTAGAGGGGAATTTTTAACCTTAAATAGGGGGAAGATGTAGGTTCCCCAGATAGGGGAAGACGCCGGTATCCGACGTCAGTTATATAGTAAAACAAAACCTGACAATGTACATGTGGGAAAAAATGGGTAACTTGTACTCTTAACTCATCTTCTGATCTGTATTCCGGGAATTATGGGGTGAAATTTGATAATATATATTCCCCAGCTTTTTCTCCAAAATGTTATACTTTCAAAGTAGATAAAACAAGCCGAACAGAAAATGCAGCGTTCAAGGTTCACCTTCAACGAAAACAAACAAAAAGTATATGGATAAACAAAAGACAAGTATACTATGGGGTTATGTAACAGTACAAAACAGATTTCTGTTGGTACCCAGCCGACAGAACCCATTTGGACGAGACGAAGTCCAACATAATTCAGTGTTGTACTCAACACGATTTAATGACCTCTTTATTTCAGACATCTCTAATCTAACCAAACGTTGTACATTTTAATTCCAACTGGAAATTTCCGTTATTAATTAAGCAGAACGAAAACAATATTTTGTTCAACATAACAATACAATAACATTTGAAAAACACATGTAAAATATCATAACAGTACTGTTTCAAATGTTGACTGTAAGGGTTATCTTTCCATAGTACAAATACGAATATGAATCTTTTTGGACTCCACATCTACTGAATATAAATTTCCGGGACTCTGGGTATCAGGTGGAGTACACTATGAAAATAATTTAGACTGTTTTGAGTATAATAGTGGAAATATGGGATTGTCACATGGTTAAACAGACAGAAAGAGATTGGTTAGAAGTATGCAGGTGCGAAATAAAGCACCTGGTTCAATTCAATATAAATACGATACACAGAGAACTATACTGGCACGTTCAGTTCAGCCTCATCAACACGAGCATGTTATATACATTCCTACTGCATGTTCATGCACATGCCATCTGCAGAAGTAAGTATACTTGTAAACTCTCGTTTAAGGTCTTCGTATTGTGTGTAAGATTTTGGTAGCTCAAGTCGGCAAACACACGTGTGAGCCACGGGTCTTCTGGCAAGGCCTGTTAAATCTGTAAAAGTCACAGTTATCTTTTCAGCTGGAATCTTTCGCTCAGCGGTAACGAACTGAAGGAATTCAAGAAGGAGGTCGCGTGATATGTACAGGAGAAACCTTTTCAGATGATCAAATACCTGTATTTCCTTAGACCCGTGTCGAAGAGGCCAAGGTGTGCATCTCAGCTTACTGATAACCTTCCTTGCCGTTGGTCGAAAGTCTTCGTACAGGCCGTCAATATGGCGAATTGTCATCTGCGCCCAGAACATCTGCTGATGAAGCATTGGAATTCCCTTTCTCATCTGCTCACATACGCTTTTTGGCTTCGCGCAAAGTTCGTTGTGTGCAATGCTTGCAATATCTTTCTTGAGTGTCTCTTTGCGTGGTATGTTTTCCATTTCGAAGTTCGCGAAAATGTATCGCAGCTTTGTTGTCTGATCCTCGCTTAGTGCGTCGAAGTTATCAAGCGCTTGTCTGAGCACTGTTCTGTCATCATTGTCAACGAACAGCAAGAAGTCTTCAATGATGATATCCACGGTTCCATCTGTCATTTCCATATCCCCGAAAATGATCATGTTGAGCGTGCTTCTACATATTTGTATTGGAATGGTTTTGAGGATAGCTGTACTGTGTGCAAATATACGACCAAGGGTGACAAACGGTGACATATCGTAGCATCGCATATTGATAACTGGAACGCAGGCAACATTTCCTTTGAAGTAAGATTCCTTTGCTTTGTGCCAAAACGAAGTGAACATGTCCTTCATCACACCACCTGCGTCTACGCCTTCTTCTCCTACAAACATTATTAACAAAAATATTGAACAGGAAATGTATTTGACAGTCAATAATACTGAAAAGGGTATCCCTGTGGAAGCAGCAAACACAAACAAGAGAGAAAAGTAGCAGGCTCGGTTTTATAGAGCCTGTTCATGAGTGTTTTCAGTATTTATTTACATTAATAATGGCGTTTGTTTAGTGCTGTGTGGCGGCTGTAAAAAGTCGCCCCGAATACAAATCAGTAATGTTATTACTTACTTGTCATTTAGGATCATCAAGTCCAATTAGTGCGGATTTAAGTAGCGCTTAAGCCGGTGTTAGTGTTAGATAGGTGCTGCAACTTATATTACCGCTCATGAACAACCTCATTAAACCTACATACACATGATAAAACCGAACCGAACCGAGTCTACTATTTTCTCTATTGTTTATGTTTGTTGCTTCCAAGAGATCCCCTTTTCAGTATGTATTAATATAATTTGCAACACCTTTAACGCACCCTAGCACCGGCTTAAGTGGTATCCTGCTATAAAGCGACACTGATTGGACTTGATGATCCCAAAGGACCAGTAATTATAACACTACTGATTTGTAGTCGTAGAAACTTTTTACATCCGCCACACTCTCACCGCTGCGGGTTCGAATCCCACTGGGAGCTCGCCTTGTAAGTGAGGAGTGTCGATTCTCACGGATGGCGGGAGGTGTACGGTACTGGTTCTACCCAGGAAAAGTGGGTGGCCTGCCTCCATCACAAAAAAATCGACCGTCATATATATATATATAACCTTAAATGTGTTGAAAATGACATAATCACCATAAAAACCAACAAACAAACAAACATCCACCACACAGCACTAAACAAACTCTAGTGTGAATGTCAATAAATACTGAAAGACGGATCACTTGTAAGCAACAACAACAAACAACGGAGATGGTTATATTGTGCCTGTTCATGAGAGGTAATGTAATTTACAACATCTCTCACGCCACTAGCATCGGATTAAGCGGTATTCTATTAAAATACATAGAGTTTAATAACCAGAGTTTTGAGATACGGGAAATATCTCCCGAGGAAGAGAAATGACCCTGATATAAGAACGAGTTTTCAGTATCTCAAAAACACTGGTTATTAAACTATATATTACATAATTTAAAATGATATTTTATTAATATTTCTAATGATTCACGCGTTTTTACACCAGTTTGCACGAGAACGCCAAGACGACGTTACGTCATCCAAGACGATGTTACGTCATACAAACAAAACAAGTGGAACCGGAACTCTTCGTTAATTTCCGTAACCGTTATTTCCTAGTGGCGGAATCTGACGACGACGTCCGTAAAACAATCGGAACGTCATTTGGCATCTTCGCCACTGACGGAAAAGGCTGAGCAATGTTCCGTACTCGGAAATATCTCCCACTGGGAGATATTTCCCAGTAGAGCAAACGAGAAGATATAGCTTTTCTATTCCTATCATTTCCTATACAAATCACAAAAAATATGTAATATATACTGATAAGGTATATCCTCTGGAAGCAACAATCACAACAATTGAGTCTATTCCATGTCTTTTTTTACGACCAGTATCCATTTCCAGCTTGAACACGTTTACATACATTTATAACGAAGTATGTTTCATCTGACTACATGCAGTGATGTTGTCATGATGACCATGCCATACGTGTTAGAAGAGAGCCAATGATATGATGCTCAGTATTGACCTACCTACAAATTTGGAAGTCAATGTAGATTCCACGTTCGAGGAGTCCATGTTTTCGTAAGAATGCATGACATCTTCTACGATATGGTTCCTCCGTACCCAGACTGTTAACGGTGGATGCTTCAGAGAGGCACTTAGTCCGTTCAACTCTGAAGATTTAGTGTCAATTCAAATTACATTAAAACAAAACCGACACACACACAAAAAAGACGAAAAGCAAATAAGTAATTGTATTAACGAGGGTTAACAATCTATGCAGATGACCGCTGAGCATTATTTTAACACCACGGCCAAAACATAAAGTGTGCAGTTATCATGTTATGGTACCCGTTAAATATTGTTATACAATAATATTCATATACTTCACCGTGTGTTTTTCCGGGTATATATAAAAAACACTTTCCAAACAGCGTATGTTTGCTTATATAAAACATAACAAGAAAGAGATACAAATATCGGACAGGGAAAGCAGCATTCAAGGACGAGTCAACTATAAAACATAACAAACTAACAAACTGTCTTTAGTGATGAAATTAGATATTTATTCAAAAACAAATAAACTATGTACATATCATATGAGTTCTCTCGTTAAATAAAGTGTTGTAATTATTAAATCAATTAAAAATGGAGTTTATAACTAATACCTCTGTTGCCTAGAAATCTTATTGCCAAGCACCATGTTTGCATACCAAATATAATTATTGTTTACTTGTTTCTGATTTAAAAGGACCCAACATAATATAATACCAACCATTTCTGGCTTCAATATAAAACTGAGAGGTCACTTCATTCGCATCAAGTGAATGTAAACCTGGACCCAATGGCGGCAGAGCTACTCGGTTAGCATATAGATCGCCTGCAACACCAGCTCTGGCTCGCCCACTAGCGGAGGCTCCCCCACTTTCTGTTTAATGAATAGAAATATATGATAAGATCCATATATTTATATATATAAAGCTCTATATAAGGCTAATGGGAGCGGTTTAACGCTTGGTTTACTACCAACTTCAAGCTCGTGAAACATGGGTGGAAACCCGTATATAAGACAGTTGTATAGCGTACCTGTTTCATTTTTTTTTACCTGCGATCGACAAATTAACATCAAAAGTACTAGGCAGGGACCCAAGCCTGAAAAAAACCGAAAACGTTTACCCGGAAAGATATACTCCTGATTTTTTAAATATTAACAGGTGGGGGTCTTGTACATATGAAACCACTGTATGGACTAATGGCATACTTTGCATTTCGTAACAGCATCGCGATTTCTACGGTAACCCATTCGTACCAAGCCATTATATGAAAATCGCTGAACAAACAGTCAAAGGAAAATAAAGAAATGTGCACACGTTCTTTTAGGCAAATACAGTTCCAGTATTTGAAACCTATATGTGTATATGAAATATAAAACTACAGAATCGAGACCTGCTTGCGTTACACTTTACTAATCTTAAAAAGAGTTATGGACCTTTTATCAATTTTGTTCTTTCCTGTGCCAGGGATAATGCGAATTTCTTGTGTTCACAATAACTGCAGTAAACAGTTTCCGATTTCCACTAAATGTTGTATGGTGTTAGGCCTTATACCTACAAGGCCTTTGACAAGTTCAATACTGAGAAAAACTGACACTTGCTTTAAAGAGTTATTACCCTTGGTTATTGAAAGAATAGGCACATTTTAGCTTGAGTACACACATTACTTTAGTAAACGGATTCCGATCTTCACATTATTTAGTATGAGACTTTATATGAATATGAACTTTGACAAGATTAAAATGAGCAAAATTGACACCGGCCTTACTGAATTATTGCCTTTGATTATTGCGAAAATGCAAATTTCAGCTTTCGTACACAATACATTAAGTAAAATGATTTCGATTTTCACAC
Organism: Cyrtodaria siliqua; assembly: GCA_037043455.1. Lineage (NCBI taxonomy): Eukaryota > Metazoa > Mollusca > Bivalvia > Adapedonta > Hiatellidae > Cyrtodaria > Cyrtodaria siliqua. Next base: position 22,782 of record JAWPHD010010198.1, on the reverse strand, counting down.
AGTTTGGCGTGTAACTTTATATCAAACGGATTTCAGACAGGTTAGACAAGTATCAAGTTATTGCTCTAAATTGTCGAAAAACGCGATCGTCCGATTGTTTCCTACTTGCCTTTGAAATATCATCAATTACTGTGTAATATTCTAATTAAAAAAAGAGGATATCGTCCTCTGACTATGGAGCGTGACTGTTTTCACGATGATTGTAATAAATAGCATTTGATTTTCTATCATTTTTTTGAATAATATTATTAAGTTCTCGGTTTTGTTTGACAATGAGAACAATTGAGGAGTGGTTTACAAAGTTATCGCCCTTGATATTTGCAAATATTTAAATTTCAGCTGAGTACACAGTACAGTACTTCAGTAAACGAGTTCTGATTCTCACTAATAGTTAGTTGAAGGTTGTTGGACAATTACACCATGTGGACTTGCCACGTAGTTGTTTTCGAAGCATTTATTTTCATATAAGATAATATTTTTACACATATGGAACTAGTTAGGTATGACACTACTGTCTATAGACAAATTGTTCGAATCCCAAATGAGAACGAAATGTGCACCTCTTGTTGCAGATTTGTTTTTGTTTTGTTATGCTAGAGGATTCATATTTAATCTTTTACCAGATACGCTTAGGCAGATGTAATCGAAGCCTTTTATTATACCTCTTTGTATATGGATGATATATTGGACAATTACAACCCTTTCTTTTCTACTATGGTTACTATATATACTTTCTTCCTAAAGAACTTCACCTCAAAAAAGCTAATATTTCTCATAGTTGCTATATCTTCTTTACTCGATATACATCTCGCGATTGAAAAGGAGAAATAATAAGCAAACTATATAACAAGAGAGATCATTTCAATTTTAAATATTGAAGACAAACATCAAACGTTACCTTCCTTTCAGGATTTAGATAGACGTCATCATAGGTCCACAATATTTCCGGCGATCGTACAATCAAGTGGAAAGCAAAGCGGTGAACTGTAAATGAGTCAACCACTAAACATGCAGTGCGTTGCAAAATAATAAGGTGGCAACCTCCTTTGATAAGCCTTTTAACAGTGATCATTACCCAATCTTTATCAGGGTCAACTTCTGCGATAACATCATAATTTGTCACATGACCATAGCTAAAATATCAAAATGGTTATCGGAAATCAACTCCGCGACCTGACACCACTAATGCTATGGGGTGGTGCTTAGTGGGTAAACAATCGAATGGAACTCCGCTTACTTTGGACATTTTTGATGAATTTAGGTTAGTATTTTAATTTTAGGTAGGCTGTTTAGAGCTATCAAGTTTTAGAAAGTGATGGTAAGAACAAACGCTATAATATAACCCTATGGGAAACGCAATGGTGGAGTCCATTTTGATTGTTTTATCGGCGGAGTGATATGCCAATGAATACATTTTAATCTACCGCAGTATAATGCTGAGCAAACATTAGTGTTTTTAATCACTAAAATAAATATTGAATAAGAGCAATAAGTTTGTCTTTGAAAAGGTTTGTGTGACGCTTACTGCATTCTTTTTCAAGAAAGTAATAACGACCAAAATATATTAATCAAAGAGCATAAGCTTTAGCACAATATTGTGTTACGTGATCAACAACGGAAGTAAGACAGGATGGTTAACCTTTATATTACATAATTGTCTCTGATTTATATAGGAAATACTGGGAATAGAAAAGCTATATCTACTCGTTTGCTCTACTGGGAAATATATTTCCATATTTCCCAGTACGGAACATTGCTCGGCCTTTTCCGTCAGTGGCGGAAATGCCAAATGACGTTCCGATTGTTTTACGGACGTCTTCGTCAGATTCCGTCACTAGGAAATAACGATTACGGAAATTAACGAAGAGTTCCGGTTCCACATGTTTTGTTTGTATGACGTAACGTCGTCTTGAATGATGTAACGTCGTCTTGGCGTTCTCGTGCAAACTGGTGTAAAAAGGCGTGAATCATTAGAAATATTAATAAAATATCATTTTAAATTATGTATTATATAGTTCAATAACCAGTGTTTTTGAGATACTGAAAATATCTCCCTCGCTAGAGAAATGGCCCCGATATAAGAACTCGTGCTCCGCACTCATTCTTATATCGGGGCCATTTCTCTACCACGGGAGATATTTCCCGTATCTCAAAAACACTGGTTATTAAACTCTATGGAGATGTTTGTAGTGGTGCAGACACTAGAAATAGAAAGAAAGTGTGCTTTATTAGGCTGTGTTTGTAAATTAGGAATCCATTACATAGTTTGAAGTTTGTTTTGCTTTAAATCTACTCCAGCTTTAATAGTCCTTCAATCAAGTTTTAATTCCGGACAAACTTTGCAAAGGTTTATTATCATAACCCTGATTTACTTTTAAAAGTATTGTCATAACTATTCTGCTACAAGGTCTGTCACAACATGAATTCTATGGTGACTATATGTATAGACTTTTTGAGATCATTGGTGATTATCACGTTCATACAATATGTGTTAAACTTGTTAACAAACATAACAAAATAGGTTATGACCCTATCATTCTGCAACGCACTGCATGTTTAGATGTTGACCCATTTACAGTTCGCCACAATGCTTTATTATGATATATAGTATAGAAGGTTAGAAAAAATATAGTTATAGAATATGTATATAGCAAAGGGCCTTCTTCTCTCTATCTCTATCCTTCTATGGCAGAAAAACAATAAATGTGTCTACAATAGAATTTGCAGCAACTCTGCATTTCTGCAGGTGAGAAAGTTCTAGGCCCATTCTCCATATTTTATCTCAATGTACATGGAGGATGAGCCTGGAATGTTCATTCCTGTTAGGCGCTATATAACGTTTCATGTGTCGGTGCGCCTTATAACCCCAATTCAATTCAATTCTATCCGTCTATACTATATATCGTAAGGAATGCATGTGCTTCTACCTATATAGGGCAAGGGATGGTAACGCCTAATTTTTTACTTTAATATTGTCTTATCGTCATCATTGTTTTGTTGTCCTGGCTTCTGACAAGTATTTGCTTTGTGGCTTTCTAGGCATTTTATATTCATATATACATGATCATTTTGTGTTATACTTATATTTCCTACTAATTGATATTAGTACTGCCTTGTTTGTAGGGGGATATAGCCTGGCTGGTCGCATTTTATAGGAATGAAACTAGGGTAAGAGTGGGGTTTGGTGCACTCTAGAACCTGGTTTAACCCCAGCGGCCTTTATGTCACTGACCTTTCCAAGGAGGTACTCACTGACCATTCCAAGGAGGTCCCCATATTTCCAACCGTCTGAGTTTACCATTTCGCACACTTTTCTCTTTTCTATCCTTGTGATTGGTTTTGTTTTAAATACGTGTGTTTGGTTGACTGACTGTGTTCTGTGAATGTTATATTTCCTTCTCGACTTTTATACCATAATTTGTATCTGACTCGAAATAGGATATGGATAACATTTAGTGATAATTATGGTTTTAAACTGTAAACATGACTCTATTACACTATTTAATATATTGGGTCTCATGGATCAAGGCGACACAATCCCTAGGAAATTGTTCAAGTTTATGATGTGTTTGAGAAACGTTGACAACCTTCTTAACCAAAAATTGCCTGTTCAATCACTGAGAACCTATAATTGAAACTCAAGGTCACAGAAACACTGACCAATGTTGGTTGGACAGTTAATGATCATTTGTAACAAAAGTGCAAATTTCAAATAAATCATTTAGATAGTATTACATATGTTTTGGCGAAACTCTGTCAGACGTCACACCCAAACATTGACGTCGCTCAATCGCCTTCCAACGAAACTAGTCAATAAAAAACGTGATTTTTTCTAATAAATACAATCATCTGACTGTGACAAAAATAACCCAAAATGCGCATTTTTGTTAAGTAACTCAGGGGTCATAACTCTATTCTGAAAAGGAGAAAATGGGCCTTGCTCGTAAGAAAGTGGCATCTTAATGATATAACGCTTCACAGTAAAGTTGGTTTTAACCGAAAACAATTTACAGAAGTTATTAACAACTTGCATGAAAGCTTTAGCCATAAGGTAGATGCCCGTCCCTCTCTCCACCCATCTACCCACCATCTTCAATCCTTAAACCGCTTTTAATTTAAAAACAAAATGTTGAAATAGCATTCTGCATAAACAGAATATAATCAGGCGTGCTTATGTCTTATTTATGTACAAAACAAAATCAAATCGCTAAAATATAAACGTGTACACCTTTTTTCTTTGAATATCAATATCTTCTTATCACATACGGGCTCGCGTAGAAAATTCATTGGTGTTACGAAATGCTAAGAATACCATTAATCCATACAGTGGTTTCGTATATAGCACACTTTCTGCTATTAATATGCAAAAAATCACGAGAATATCTTTCCGGGTAAACCAAAAGTTTTGGTTTTTTGCACGATACGAGAAGTTGGTTCCCTGCCTATACACACCATTCACTGTAAAATAGTAAAGCCTACGCGAGTTTTTAACCCACGACGTTCGCATTGACAATCATTACGCTTTGGTATTGGGCTGATCCAGTCAGTTGATCATTAGTGTTTAACCTACTTTTTCAACCAATCAGTTGTCTCAGATTTTCAAATACTTGCACCATTTATTCATGAAGATTTAACTACAAGCAGTCTTCGCGATAAAGAGCGTGACATATATAGAGACTATAGATACAACCAATGGTAAACACTAAGTCGGATAGAGGCTATGAAGATAAAGCATCACCATTAAGAAACCGCGGTCGGTCGCTACGCTCCCTCCATTTCGGTTTCTTAATGGTGAACATTTCTCTTCATAGCCTCTATCCTATACATATACTGAGGGGGAAAAGTTTAGCAAGTTTTTTAGATGAAATAGTACAAGATATACTGACATTTTGGGACGTTACTGGCTTAACCCCTACGTTCATTTATTCGTTACGTCATTAAGATGTTCGACTGTTATTGATGTGTGTTTAATAAAATATTGTGTCTATGGCAGTAGTTTCTTGATTTTACAACCAAAAATGTATTATTTCCCGGATGCAACAAAAACTTGCTTAACTTTTTTCACTCAGTATAGATTACAAATTCCAACATTAGAATAGAATACGCTGAACATATACTGTTTATGTTTTGTTGAAATAACACTGAGACATAATCCACAATCCATTATTAAACGAATAGAAAGTTAAAATAAAAAGTAGTATTCCAGCTGTCTCTTTAGCCTGGTTATGCATTCGGATTGCCAATCCGAAGGTTTCGAGTTCGTATCCTGTGTTGAGCGAACTATTTTTCAAAAAAAGACAGTGTTTCTCTCCATATATATACGGTCTTACGGCCATGTTTCAGAAGCTTGAATTTGGTAGCGAAAAAAACTCCCATTTGCTTTAGGTAAACGCCCAATAGCCTTATATAGAGCTACAGTATATTTAAAGGAGCCCGAAATCCACATCTATTAGTGATACGGCAATTTTGAATGTTTTGAAACTCATACCACATAACGTGTATATTTGCAAAGCATTAATAACAATGAGTTAAGTGGTTCAAATAAAGTTGTTTTTGCATGTTACAAATTGTTTATTTATTCCAACAATATTATATTTAGAATAGTGAACACAATCATATTTAAAACTTCAATTTTTATTTACTATATGCAGGCTGATTTTAAAGAGGCACTACCTATATCTACGCGATTTTTAATGTAAAATATGAAATACTCAATATTACTATTTTATGAGTATTCTAAGAAGAAACATGGTTCGTATTCCTGTTCTGTAAGTTATTAATTATGATCAAAACAATATCTTGAATAAAATGCTCCCCTGCCGTTTATACCTGCCGGAGAACTACGTGTTTTTACGATTTTCTCGGACATGCGCAATGTGATTCAGTTGAACGAAAACAAACTATTCGGGGCAGTTCCGATAGTAAACGAATCGATCGGAACTCTTCGCCAATCCGACGAAACAGTTCCGATTGTAAACGAATAAGATCGGACAATCACCTTGTCTAAAACAATTACGAATACATTTTCAAAAATCCGATCTTTTCAATCCTGTTTTTCCCCAGAAAAACGCATATTACATGGGGTGAAATTATTGCCATTTACCTTTTTCATAGTCCTCTTTATGATTAAGTAAAGTTTATTGGTGGATAAAAAGATATAGGTAGAGCCTCTTTAAGTTAAAATGATATTGGATTAACAAACTGAAGTGTTAGTTTTAATGCTTGATAGCTACTTCAAGATTGCCGTATGTCCCTATAAAGATAACCCAATAACTGAACGGTTTGATATATTCTAGGAGGATTTTAGTTTATAACGAATTATGAATTCCCACCTCAAGTTATATTTTTTATTTGTCCATTTAGCCCTTTATAATTGGATATAAAGAAGACACACGCCCGAGTAGATCATATTCCGTTCAAGTTTTAAAATAAGGAATACTATCTTGATTAAACTTGTTAATGTAGATCAACGAGAGACGTAACATAGAATAATATATAAAAGTCTCGCAGGAAATGTAGCATTCAAGGACGGACCACAGTCAAACAAAAACACGCATAGAAACAAACAAATCTAGCTGAATAAAAGGCAAAGACCTGACATCAAATCATAAACTGGTTGACAATAGGACTACCGTCTTGGAACGGTCAGTGACGCAAAATGCGGCTGGGGTTTAAATCAGCGTTTAAGGTGTACCAAACCCCACTCTTATCCTGTTGTTATCACAATATAACATAACATAACATAACATAACATAATTTTATTCAGCATTAAACCATTACAATAGTTTATAGCCTACAAAATGAATAATACAATCTTTCTCCCATTCATGGTGACATAATGCAAATAAATATAACTATCTGTTCATTCCAATTATTTTCAAGGAGGAATGCAATTATTATATATTTTCTGACATCTTTCGTTCATAAATACTCATACCCGGAAAATGGTATTGTACAAGTTGTTATACAATCAATGTGTTAATTATTACAATGCGCTTTTCAGAGGCATAATATAGGTATTTGCTTAACTGTTCGAGTAAGTGTTTAGATTGCTTCGACATGATAGTATCAAATTTATTAAGTGTTGGCCATCTACAGAAAAATCTTGGCAAATACTTTGTTCTCAGTTCCGCATAAAACGGACAAACAAGCAAAAAATGATACTCACTCTCTATAGCTCTCATATTACAGTATATACACAATCTCTCACTACGCTCAACATTAGTATATCTCCCCGTCTCAATAGCTAAGGTATGAGCAGAAATTCTAAATTTCGTTAAGGCAATACGATATTTAGGTGTCGCTATAATATTTAGATAATTTTCATAATCAAGGTTGTATTTAAATCTGCTATATGATAATAATCTGTTTGAATTATTTATCTTGCCAAACCAATATTGTTTATATTGATCTACTATTCTACGTTTGATTTGCTCATATGGGATATCTATCAACAGTTGATTGTGCCAAATATCCGCGAACCCAAGGTTTTCTAATTCGCGTTTTATATATCCCGCCCAGTTCATTCGATTCTCATTATATTCGCAATCCTCTTTTAACATCCAGTAAATCTTGAAAGTTAGAGAATCGCGATTGGTAAGAATTTTTGCCCAGTATTTAAGTATTTTTTGTTTTCTATATATATTCTATATATATTTAAGGGATAACGACCCAACTCTCCATATAAGGCCTCTAAGTTAGTTGATTTTCTTACACATAAAATATTTCTACAGAATTTGGTGTGTACATTTTCTATTTTAGGCGCTTCATGGAACCCCCAAATTTCACATGCATAGTTCAAAATTGATCCCACAAGGGAGTCAAATAATTTACACTTCTCATTAATAGGGATAGTTATCTGGTTAAAAACATTGTATAACTTATGAAGTGAGTAAGATGCAATATAACGGGACAGTTTAAACAAAGATATCCCCGCCAGGTTAGAAACAAACAAGGCATAATTAATAGGCAATATAAGTATAGCATATATATATAAATATAAATTATAAAGATGCCTAATCAGACAAATTAAATTTAATTATTTAGACTTTCATTACAATCATTTTTTTTATTTAAAAAAAAAAAACCACATTAAAACAATTACACTACAAAAGACGAAAACCCCAACATACGTGTATCCAGTGCTGACACATAAATGTGGACCGAAACCATGTTATGACACCTTAAACACTATCATTAACTCAAAAGGCAAAGAATATAGAATAACATATGCAATATAAAGTATAATTATTGCAAAAAGAAAAACTACATTTATTGTGAAAATAAACTTTGAAAGTAGATATAAATGTCGAACAGGAAACGTAGCATTCAAAGACCACAGTAAACCAAAACATGCAAACAAACAAACAATTATTACACAAATGAATAAAGGGCAAGATATGACATCACAAGCTTAAAAGGGTTGACAATATAGCTACCGCATTGGAACGGTCAGTCGCAGAAATGACCGATGGGGATTTAAAAATAAGTATAAAAGTCGAACAGGAAATGCAGCTTTCACAGAACACAGTAAACTCAAAAACACGCAAAAACACAAACATGAAAGGCATTGTTAATAAGGAATAAAGGCATATGACGTCACAATCACAAAAAGGGTTGACAATTGGGCTACCTCCTTGGAACGGTCAGTGGCAAAAAAGGCCGCCGGGGGTTTAAACCAGGTTATAACTAAACATCACACTTACCCTAATGTCATCCCAATAAAACGGGACAGTGTAAATAAAGAAATCCCCGCCATGAACTATTCTCTAACCAACAAGGCAGCATAAATAGGCAATATAAGTAAAACACAAAGGTGCTCATGTATTATATATAAATACAAAAAATCAATAGCCTAGAAAGCCACAAAAAAATGTACTCAATGACTTTGCAGAACCCAGAGCAACAAGAAAATACACCAGTGAAAACACGATTGCAGATAAACATCAAACGTCACCGTCTTTTTGGGCTTTAGGTAGACGTCAAGCCTGTCCAGGCATCGCACAATTAAAGAGGAAAGCATAGTTTCGAACTGTAAATGGGTCCACCACCAAGCATGCAGTGCGTTGCAAAATGATAGGGTCATAACCTCTTTTGATAAACCTTTTAACAAGTTTAAAAAAGATAGTATGAAAGTGATCATGACCAAGGATCCTACGAAAAAAATACAAAAAGATCGGACAGGGAAAGTAGCATTCAAGTAGGACAGTCAACCACAAAACACAGAAACAAACACGCAAACAGACAAACAAGAAGGCAAAGGCAATATTAAATGCAAAAGACAACACAAACACAAAAGGGTTGACAATAGGGCTACCGCCTTGGAACGGTCAGTGGCAAAGTAGGCCACTGGGGGTTTAAACCGGTTCTAGGGTGTACCAAACCTCACACTTACCCTACTGTCATCCCATTAAAACAGGACAGTGTAAATAAAGAAATCCCCGCCATGATCTAATCTCTAACCAACAAGGCAGCATCAATAGGCAATATAAGTAAATGGGCTTTAGGTATGCGTCATCATAGGGTCCATAGCCTGTCCGGTCATCGTACAATTAAAGAGGAAAGCAGGGTGGCGAACTGTAAAAGGGTCCACCACCAAGCATGCAGTACGTTGCAAAATGATATGGTCATAACCTCTTTTTATAAACTTGTTAACAAGTTTAACAAAGATAGTATGAAAGTGATCATGACCAAGAATCTTACGAAGTTTATAAATCACATCACCATAGAAGTCAGGTTGTGATAGTCCTTGTCGCAGAAGAGTCCTTAAATTACTCTTATAATTAGAAAGAAGATCAGGGTTACGATAATAAAATTTTGCAAAGGTTTTACGAAGTTTATGATAACGGTAACCCTGACTGAGTAACTTTTTAGTAATACAAAGATTACGAATATTAAAGTCCTCAACTCGAGTACAAGCTCTAGAAAAACGAATAAGTTGAGACAGATACACCCCATAAGAAGTTGCTCGGGGAACATCCCCATCCAATTGGGGATAATTAACAATGTCAAAATTAAAATCATCTCTCTTGTCATAGATTTTGCTAATTATTTTACCATATTCAATCGAGAGTCCAAATCAAGAAAAGAAGCGTTATTATCAGATATATTTTCTTTATTAAGCTGAAGTTCTTTAGGATAAATATTATCAACCATAGTTGGAAAGAAAGGTTTGTCAATGTTCAGTATGTCATCCAGATACCGAGAGGTGTCAATAAAAGCTTCACTAACATCTACCTGGGTATCTGGTGAAAGACTCAACATGAAATCTCTTTCATAGCAAAATAAAAACAGATCTGCGACAAGTGGTGCACAGTTCGTACCCATAGGGATACCAACAATTTGTCTATAAACGGTGGTACCATACCTGACGAAAATAGTATCTAATAGGAAGATGAGTGCTTCACAAACTTCATAGCAAGTCCACATAGTATAATTGTCTAAACTGCCGTTAGTAAAAAACGCTTTAATATTATTACATGCAGTTTTTAAATCACGTCACGATAGAAGTCAGGCTGTGATAGTCCTTGTCAAACCACGTTCTAGGGTGCACCAAACCTCACTCTTACCCTAATGCCATCCTAAATTTCCTGTACAACTTTTATACCTGCTTTTGAAAGTTAGACAAGTGGGAAATGCTTACCCAATACCCATGTATCGGCCTATTATGAAGCATATGCATGTATTTGTGTCAACCTAACATTAATATAACAGGAAACCATACTTGTTTCGGCCAATTTCAGGCTTTCTGGAAAGATTAACACACGTATAGTGCCTACTAGACTTTAAGGCAAACTCATGAAACAGAAAAGTAATTCAGTTCAGTGAACTTGCCAAAGAAATGAAAAAGTTGATCTCGATAATATTATACTATTTATTGAAACTTTGATGTCAAATATTACCTAGATGGATGCCAGCGTAAGCAAGTGGTCCTTCAAATTCGTCAACGCGATTCATGCCATTGTAAGCAGGTTGTCTTTCGCCAACACGGTTGATGCCATCGTAAGCAGGTGGTCCTTCAAATTCACCAACGTAATGGCCACCGTTGTTATCAATCTCATTTGCTGGCTCATCTGGTAATGATCAAATTAGTATTTTTGTTAGCCTGAATGTTAATGTATTATTAGGGTTATTAAATAGTTGCAATATGTATAAAAATTGTTGTCTTTGTCAATCGATGAATCATTAAATAGTTCCAAAATTATTTTTTTTAAATGCAGACAAGTCGAAAATAAATGCTAACTTTCCATTTAAAAACTATGAAATAAAATAGCCCGCTATTAAATATATACACCGAACAAAATTGCTAAGTATCAACTTTTGTATCCTAACTTTCTTATTTTAAATATATTTTATAAAAGATATATGATAAGTATTTTGTTTTGACCCATAGTTTGTAAAACATTTATTTTTTGTTTAAATTGGTACATCTTTTGAGAGTTACCCTCCCTTTATATGAAAACATGAAATGTGCTGATAAAACACATAACATGAGTCAAAGATCGCTTAAAGATATACAGTTCTTAAAACTGGTATGAAATAATAGAAAAGAACATAAAAAGTTGACCCCTTTATCGCACATTCTCCATCTATAAAAAAATTAAATATGGATAATCTTAAATTACCTCCCTTTAAATTGAATATTGTTTGAAATTCAAGTAACTGTAATTCAGCGTTAACATTAAATATTTCGAACATTTCTTTTGCAAACACATTTGTAGTGGTAATGCTAGTAAAACATGATATCAAAATAATTTTAACAGGCATATTTTAGAATTAGGGACATCGAAAGCTTCACTTATTCGAAGTACTTAATAAAATCCTATATACCCAGTTGTATAAGTGTTATAACTTATTTCTAAGAAAACACATTGACTTAAAAGTTTTAAAATATGTTCATGCAATCAGAGTAGACGATTTACACTCATTAGTTTGCAGTTTAACCGTATCTCTAATCAAGCATAAAATACACAAAACAATGAGAATATTATTGACATATTCTTAGGTTGATACTTAGCAATTTGGTTTAGTATATATATATATATATATATATATGGTCAAATCTGTAAAATATTTTCTGTAAATGCAACTTTTCAAAATAATGATATAGAGTCAGAACTGCTCTATTAAGAGACCACTTACTTTAAGAGACCAACGTTGCAGTTATCATGTGCATTATGTTGTTTTTTTAAATTAAAACCACGTTACTGTATTAAGAGATCGCATGATAACAATTTCATTTAAGTGATGTCTTAAAACAGGTTAGACTGTATGCAAGTTTTGGACTTAAGCAGACCATATTTGAAAATGAGTTTTGAATGCCGAACAAACATGGTCTGCAGTTTTATTTTTACATAAATTAGAAAAAAACTAACTCGTTCGACGGCGACGCCACCATAGTAACGTCGATGAAAACGGATTGCGACAGGTACAACAACAAAATGGAAGGCCGCGTCTTCGTCTGCAATTATGAAAATGTACAGTAGTGTATTTGATTCTTCAGTAAGAGTTAATTGACGCCTACACTATTTAAAATACACACTCAAATGAAAATTACAACTTGATAACATTAACATACAGTCTCAGAATCTTGAAACTAACTCCATAATACAGTCATCGATGCACCCACCATACATAACGTTAAAAGCCGGCTTAACAAACACTGTGCGCATCGTCCTTATAAGTTCAAGCCGAAAAATCAAGAAAACACGGAATTTAAACTCGTAACTACGGGGTTTGGACAACAATTATAAAAGATGGCCTAAGAAATCGATAGTTGTATATACTGGTATGGACAAAAGTACACTTTGAACAGTATGATTATGACTATGAAAATAAGTGCTGAGAGTATATGCGAGTGTGGACGAAATAATACAGTGAAGGAGTGAATGAGATTAAGAAAAGAGAGCGCATATATATAATATATCTACCATAGTAAAGGCAGTTATAAAAGTCGAATGGGAACTGTACTATTGTTTGGGGTGCTTGTTTCAGCCAAAGGGTTATCTGCAGTAACTCAAGCAATTTAGATAATACGTACATCAGCTATATATCATTAGAATTGGCATTTTTAGTGGTAAATAAAACTACTTTACTTTTGAAAATCGGTTGAGAAATAAATATTGTACAGCCAAAATGATTTTTGATGGGGCTTTTCCTATGTAAATTCCTTGTTGGTGGGACAGCAGAAAATTAAGAAATGTCAAATAACTTCAGTAATACTTCATATTTTGCTATAAAACTTTCAGGGTGTCTTAATTTACTAATATTCAACAATTTAAAACCATTTTTGAATAAAAAATCTAAAAAACATTTTTTTTTCATGCAGCAGAATGTTGCATTGAAATGACCCATCAAACACAACTTTCGCACATGAAATTTTTATTTCTTAACCGATTTTGAAAAGAAAGGTATTTTTATTTACTATTAAAAATGTCTGTTTCATTGATATACAACTTATTTATGTAGTAGATTAATTTCATCTTAAAAGTCCAAATTTGTTTTTGGCTGAAACAAGCGCCCCAAACAATAGTCACAGTCAACTAAAACACACGTTCACAAGAAACAAGAAAAACAAGGACAATTAGAAGGAGAGTATGCGACACCATAAACATAAAGGGGTTCACAATAGTGGTACCGCCTGGGAACGGTCAGTGGCAAAATGGCCCTGGAGATTTATAGCACATGGCATATAAAGAAAATCTATTTTCAACACATCGGTGATAACATGGCTTATTCTATTTAGAAATGATGTCTCGTCTGCTCTCGTTGGATAAATGGATTATTCTATGGACCAATTTATTTCAAATAAAAAAAAGAATCTTTGAGTAAAACTGCATCATACTTTTCTGATATAAAGGACACAAATTCTTCTTCTTTTTCAAAAGTGTTCGTTAAATAGTCCTTAAAAAATATGCACGCTAATAATGGCAAACAATTCATGACTGATCTTACCGGTATATGATTATGTACAGCATCATGAAGGGAACTGTAAAATAGAAAAGAACGTAATTAGTTTATGCATGATATAAAATGTGTATATATTAAATACAAAATGCGTGGGTATACACAAAGGTATCCACTGCATCGGATTTTTTTCTAAATATATAGCTTGTCAATTATTACCAGGCAAATAATATGATATGTATATATAACAGTAGTTTGAAGCGAATACTGGTCATCAAGAGTTACCAAACTAGATTAATATGCAATAAAATCTGTCAAATAAAATCAACATCAACTTACACGAAGGAATAATGTTTTAAATGTACACGTGTTACTATTTTTAAAGAGATTTCCAAATGGGAAGATAACATTATTTTAAATGAAAGCTTATTAGTTCATTGCCGTTATCCGTTTCCTCGATAAACGTTGATACCTGTGAGTTGTGCAGGTATGACGTTTACCTGCACGCAAGACAAACTGGTGCGCGATGGCTTTCCGGAGCTACATACAACACCTATGCGCATCTTATTGTCATTTACCACTAGGCAGAGGCGCCGAGTGGCACAACACAGTGTTGTTTGTTTGAATGGTGTTAATTTACTAAAGCACAGGTAAGGTCATATATGACGATCGATTGTTTTGTGGTAGAGGCAGACCATCCCGTTTTTCCTGGGCAGAACCAGTACTGTTTGCCGCTCGCCATTCGTAAGAATCGACGCTTTCTCATTTGACAAGTCGAGCTCCCAGTGGGATTAGAACCCGCAGCTGTGAGAAGTGAGAACGTTTTAGACGCAACGTCGTTCAGTGTTGCCACAGTAATAGATTAGTAAATGTGTAATTTTACAGGCAGGTTACCAAATGCGGTTTAACTTTACTTACATTTATTGAATGTTAATTCAGTTATGATTGCACAATACAGTAATGTTACAAAAGAAGATGCTCACCAAACATCAAGCTCAATACCACAAAAATTACTGCTGCTGCTGTTGAACTCGTTTCTTTTGCTGCATTGTTTGTTGTGCATTGATTACCGTGCCTGTTGTCCATGGAACCTTAAACAAAGCTCGCGAGTTAAATCCTTATTTGCATATAATATACATTTAATATTAATTTAACCAAACGTGCTATTCATTTAACTTTTGCTGAATGAAATGTTAATTTTACGTAAGACATGTGTTCAGTCGTTCTGTATAGAGTTATCAATCACCAAGTCCAACAGTTGTGGCTATAACTCCACTTTGAAGTAGAAATACCGCTTAAGCCAGTGCTATTAAGCCAGTGCTAGGGGCGAAAGAGGTGATGCGCCTTATAAGGATTATTTTACCTCTCATGAACAGACCAAATAAAATAATAAAGTCCGCCATTTTTTTCTTTTGTTTGTGTATGTTTCTTCCAAGGGATCCTCTCTTCTAAATGTATTACAAATAGCGACTATATTTCTTTCCATATATAACACTTACACAGTTGAAGAGGGTTCATCCAAACCGTCTCGGTCGTTAGTGATGTGCCGGAAGTGCCACTGCCGTCATATGCAGCACAGCCAATAGGTGGTAGACTTTTCATGCTACAGTTGACTTCCGTTACCACGATGCTGTCGTACGTTGTGTTATTTACTATGTAACCAGCACCAGTGTCCGGATATTTCCACGTGTAGTTTACAGTCGGCAGGTACTCAAGATACCCGGATGTCTGTGAGCTAGCAGCACAGAAGATGGTACCGGAAGTTATGGCCGATTCTGGTATGACGTCACGGGGAATTAACAATGGCTTGGTTGGGTAATCTGGAGAACGATCGTATTGCTGAGAATAATATGGGATCAGCTTGTATGTTTGGGTAAGTCAATAATGTATGCTTAAGTTATTAATTGTGCAAGTTTAAACGCATTTTACCAAAATATCATGTACTGTGCTTATGTCGCATGAAACAGGTACTTTGTCATAATATTAATTTAAATGGAAAAATACAGAGCCAAGAAAACATATCACGTAAATAACAAGACACGTACTACATGAAGTAAAACAAAAAAATACGCTTATTAGTAAACTACTATTAAAGACACTTATTGTTAAAAAAATACGCACTTACAAACAATACAATAGAAACGAACTAGCAAAACAATAGGCATGTGCTAGTAAAACATAGGCCCTTACTAGTAAAACAAAGGCTCTTGCTCGTAAAACTTAGGCCCTTACTAGTAAAACATAGATACCTTTACTAGTAAAACATAGGCCCGTATTAGAAGAGCATAGAGACCTTTACTAGTAAAACATAGACCCTTGCTAGTAGAGCATTACCATGAACAACGAGAATCAGAGAGTCACGTGCAGTTGGCAGCCGTGCTAAACTTGTCGTTATCTCGCATACATATGTCCCTGCGTCATAGTGTGTCACATTAGACAACCGAAGCCATATTTGTCCACGCTCTATTATTCCAATGAATTTCACTCTATCTGAGAGCGAGATATGTTTCTCATTGTTCAACCACTGTAATAACGTGACTCCAGACGACGTTTTGACTGTCACTGTTTTAAGGTTCTGGTACCCCATCTAAAAATGTCCATTTAAGCTCCGCATTAAGTCCATTACTTGCATCAACACTACCCGTATATGTGTCGACAGCTGAAATAAAACAAGCATTTCATAGAGTATTTCTTATTTGGAATTTCACAATGGGAAACAAACGATAAGCGAATAACGTGTTTGGATACTCGTAGCTCAGCGGAGTAGGCTGTATATTTAGGGCTGTAGCCCTCTACCCCACACGGGTTCGCTCCCTGATGGACGCATTTCTGAGGAAAACGTTATCCTTCTTCTCATCTCCTCTGAAGTTGCTGTCCCAATATAACCTAATATGATGTATGAACGAGACGTAAGACCCCATTTCATTAATTGGCCGGAATAATAACTGCATGTCTGTGTGTGTAAATCGCTTCTTACTTATCAAGTTAGGATGACGTGCAAATTGTGTATTCGTCATTTTATAACATACATGATTTTCCTCATTGTCTATCAAATTGCATGTCGCTTAATTTGTAAGTTTTAAGTTTTTGAAAAAAAAAAAAGTTTGGTGAAAAAACAAAACAAGAACAAAAAACAGTCGACCTACGGACGCAGTCAGTGCCGCTTAAGCTCGTCTGGCCAATGTCAGCCTCAATTAATACTTACCTGACTCTCGGAAATTGCAAATCTGTCACTTCCAGCATATGACGAGCAAACCCAATCCCCATTAACAAAATTCGATATTGCGGGGCAATCATTCGGATCGCATACACCTTCACATCTTCTTGGGAATGGCACGTGATGTTGTATAAAGGGGTAAGATTGCCGTACTCGTTGTCCAGGATGTCTTCACGGGTTGTGTCGAACTGGGTGCGATTTTCGCAAATAATGTTACTGAATGTTGACGTGCGATTTCCGTCTTTATATTCTACTGTGACGCCAGTGTCAGCAAGATGTTCCGTTCGACAGCAAATTGCGAGCGTTCCACCTCTAACGAAATCCTTGCAGACTCCAATTGTTATTTTGGGTTTGCAGAGATTTCTGAAATAAAGATATCCTATTCGTATGTACATTAATTTACTACATGAACTTATGCAACTTAAACCGCATTAAAGGACCATACGCTACTCTTGAAATGTGTAAGCAAAACAAAATAAATTAGAATCTCGATTTGTTGATCCAGTATAATTTTGACTGGTTGAATGTAATTAAATACACTTTTGAGATTATGCGTCTTCTACCATATAATTGGTGCAATATAATAAATAGATAGTAGTATGCTACACACATTTGCTTTGAACTATTCTAATAAGTATTATTATGCCACATTAAGATAGCCCGTGTTTCCCTTCAGCTGGTGAAATGTGCAAGTTTCTCCCTTGTATGATTACACGTGTTGACCGTGACGTATACAATTAAATAATAACCCAGAGATATTCATATTAGGACAATTAAGAACGTAATCATACCAGTATTGCATGGTTCATGGTTACATTCGTTATGTGCCGACGTCACATAGAAACAATATTTGCCAATGTATGAATGCATACAGATAAACACGATATTAAGTTCAATTTATATATCCAATCAAACAGCTTCAATTTGTTTAAGGTATTTATTTACTTACACATGTTTTAAGAACCCTTACGTTTAGAAAGGTTTTGGTGTTAAATACGGCTTATAATCTAATAAATGATCGCTTCTATTTGCAGTACAACTTCAGAATAATAAAAGAGCAATTCAGAATAGGCTCCATCTGGTGGCAAACCACTTTAATCAAAGATGTGTTCCGACCACCGGATTGACAAAGGCAACGACCTAAAATGGTCGGTACTAGATGCATACTTATGATAATCATCCCGTGTGTGCATGTTCTGCATGACACTGTGTGTGTCTGCATGATATCGTGTGTGTATGTTCTGCATGACACTGCGTGTGTCTGCATGATATCGTGTGTGTATGTTCAGTATGGCATCGTGTGTGCATGTTCTGCATTACACTGTGTGTGTCTGCATGATATCGTGTGTGTATGTTCAGTATGGCATCGTGTGTGCATGTTCTGCATTACACTGTGTGTGTCTGCATGATATCGTGTGTGTATTTTAGCATGATATCGTATGTGTATGTTCAGTAATGACATTGTGTGTGCATGTTCTGCATTACACTGTGTGTGTCTGCATGATATCGTATGTGTATGTTCAGCATGGCATCGTGTGTGCATGTTATGCACGCCATTGTGTGTGCATGTTTCTGCAGGCCATTGTGTGTGCATGTTCTGTATGACAGTGTGTGTGAATCTTCTGCATGACATTGTGCGTGCATGTTCTGTATGACAGTGTGTGTGTCTGCATGATATCGTATGGTGTATGTTCAGCATGGCATCGTGTGTGCATGTTATGCAGCCATTGTGTGTGCATGTTCTGCAGGCCATTGTGTGTGCATGTTTCTGTATGACAGTGTGTGTGTCTGCATGATATCGTATGTGTATGTTCAGCATGGCATCGTGTGTGCATGTTATGCACGCCATTGTGTGTGCATGTTCTGCAGGCCATTGTGTGTGCATGTTCTGTATGACAGTGTGTGTGAATCTTCTGCATGACATTGTGTGTGCATGTTCTGTATGGACAGTGTGTGTGTCTGCATGATATCGTATGTGTATGTTCAGCATGGCATCGTGTGTGCATGTTATGCACGCCATTGTGTGTGCATGTTCTGCAGGCCATTGTGTGTGCATGTTCTGTATGACAGTGTGTGTGAATCTTCTGCATGACATTGTGTGTGCATGTTCTTATGACAGTGTGTGTGAATCTTCTGCATGACATTGTGTGTGCATGTTCTGCATTACATTGCGTGTACATGTTCTGCATGTCATTGTGTGTGCATGTTCTGCATGTCAGTGTGTGTGTGCATGTTCTGTATTACATTGCGTGTCTATGTTCTGCATGTCATTGTGTGTGAATGTTCTGCATGACATTGTTTATGTTCTGCATGACATTGAGTGTGCATGTTCTGCATGACATTGTGAGTGCATGTTTTGCATGACAATTATGTGTGCATGATCTGAGTAACATTGTGTGAATGCATGTTAACTAACTTTTAACAAGAAAAATACATTTTGAAAATTGATAACAACTTGGAATACATTAAACAGGAAATAATAAAATCATTGGCTTACCTGACCCGCTTTCCAGGCAAAGAAAGAGATGCACAAACAAAAATAGTTTTTAGTGCCATAGTTTCCTTTAAAGTTTAAGCACAAAGAGATTTAATGTTAGTTTCGTTTCAACATTCGGATAAATGTTTTCCTTACATAGCTATCTACTTTACATGTACATATGAGTTTGTTTCTCATTATATTTAAAATTTAGAAGAACAAATCAATTTGTTCTATATTTTCTAATTTAATAGATAAAATCGATGTGTTTCTGCAAGATCCAAATGTCGGAAAGTTTAGGGTATTTCCTTTTCTATTTTAAAGTTTATATACATACACTGAAGTGTCATATCACGACAATTTGAATTGAAAACTTGAACGAATTCCAGCTTAAATAGTGTGTATCGAGATACGATTTTTTTAATTATTTAATTTCCTGTTCCCGGCAAGAACAGGGTCAACTGCACCACTACACATATCTCCAAAACGTTTAACTTCTTGTCTTACTGTTAAAGATTACGTTAAACAATATCGTGCTGTAGCTTATGACAACTCTGGGATTAATTAATTAATTAATTCTTTAGGAATCACTTTGTCCGTCGCGTCGCGTTTTATTAATTAACAGATAATAGTAATTTAACATGGTTGCATATTTCCTTCTCAATTTTGGTATGATGTGAAAATAAATTCTGAAAACCATATAAGGTTACATTCCACTAATTATACAGGCTTCATAAGGTTACACCCCACTAATTTTTACACAAGACTCCACGAAGGTTTTAATTATGTGTCCTGTTATTTAACAGATAATGGCTGCATATGTTCGTTTTCTTCTTTTATACGTGAAAATAGGTAATAAAGTTGTACACTACTAAGTGTAAGACCTCAATAAGTTACACTGCACTAATTTACTTTGTGTCGCGTCTCGTCCGCGTCCTGTTGCATTTTTTAACAAATATTGGTTGCATGATTGCATATTTTTAAATCTTTTTGGTATTATGATAATACATTATGGAAAACCACATAAGGTTACATTTCACTAATTATACAGACTTCATAAGGTTACACTCCACTATTCCACTAGTTTTTTCATATATATATGTGGATATGTTAATATTTTGTGTATGTATGTGTGAGGTGAACGCACGCACGCAAATTACAAAGAAAACCTATCTAGTCGGATGACAGGGCTGGGTATACGATATTGTGTATGAATTATAGTCAATCATGCTTGTTTTACAGGCAGCCAGTGAAAGATATCTTGTGGATAGTACACAGTTGGTTGGGTATATTAAGTACTATAGATGAAGTAAGTTTTTCGGCTACTAATAAAGCCTTGATAAAACGTATAAATGAAACCACGTTGTGCCAAATGTGATTATTACACTTTTTACTAGGATTGTGTTTGCTGTTCAAATGTAGGGCATCATTTTCATGTCAATTGTTCTATCATAATGATACCTAAAAAAATAAATAATATGTTGATTGTTTATCATAGAAATATATATGTATTACTATGTACTGAGTCCCATGTCACTAGGTGTCTCATGTATGTGTTTCTGCGAAGCAACCTTGCAGCAACACATACATGAGACCACCGGTGATTAAGTGGTTGACATACTAGCAATCTTTTTGATAATTACACGATAAAAGTACTTAAAAATCTAACTGCATAGTCTACTTCATTTTTTCCAGAATGAGAAATATTAAAATCTGTATATTGTCCATTTTGTTTTTTACTAGTACAGATGTGATTTAAGTATTTAATAAAAAAGGACAGATTTGCTGATGGTTTGAGGATAACTCCTTTTTTTCATTGTATGTAGATAATTATCATTTTTCCTTTTGGCATGTATTTTATTGCTTTTTCTTACACTTCAGTAGGGACAGGCCATAGGAACAAAGTTTTATTATTTCGTCAGACTGATGATGGTTTTATTTTCTCCATCACGTTGTGTTGCACAGAATAATGTGTTGAGTCTGACCAGACAGCAAGCATTGGGCAAAGAACAGTCTTCTTAAATTATGTCTGAAAAGTTAACATTTATGTCCATGATTGTCAAGACCTCGGAGATAGAAACACACGGTAAAGAGGTCCTCCATTTTTTAAAGAAAAGTCCTTTACAGGACACACTTTTGTAAATAAAAGATGAAAATTTATTAAGTGCAGCATGGGGATATGATGTTTCTTTAACAGTTTTAAAGAGGGTTGCAAATTTTATTTAATAACAGTTTGAATCGAAGTACATAAACAAACAAAGGGATAGAGATGGTAACAGCTGATTTTAGATGTACGATTGATGGAAAAAAGGATGACTTTAATAAATAGTTATGGTCCTAAATAAGAGCCACCAGATTCTATATATAAAAACATTAAGCAAGTATCGGTATTTACACAACATTAAATCTTGCATTTTAGTAATGGCCGCTCTATCGGAGTGGTATTCTATTCACCAAAGGCTGCGACAGGGAGATCCACTCTCCCACATACATTGTTATCTGTGTGTCGAAATATTGACTGTACTGTCACGACAAATAATGAGGAGTTTAAAGTAGGAGAGACTGAAATGTTATTTCTCATATGCGACGACAGACTCCTATATTAGACGGCACCGAAAATTCTTAAATGGTTTTAACATTCTATGGAATATTTCAGGTTCTTAATGTTAATGTTGCTAAAACCAGAGTTATATGGTTTGGGAAAAAATAGGTTCTAATGTAAAATTATGCACAGACACAGACTTAATTGGGATCCTGGGGAATTTGTGATCTTGATGAATTACTATGTCAACAAATTTAAGGAGTGTGGTTGCATTAAATTAAGAGAGGAAAATAAACGAATTAAATCATTACAAAACAATGGTCCTGGTCAAAAAGAATACTCACTACCATTGAAAAAATCACTGTTATAAAAGCTAGCTTCACCAGGTTAAATCGCTAAATTCATCATTACCTAATCCACCTGATGACCCAGGTCACACTCTGTTGCAAACATGTGTTTAATTTCTCTCTGGAAATAACACACAGACAAAATAAAGAGATCTGTTGTAACTCAAGATTAGATTTTGGTGGACTAAATTGATCATGTATTAAACAGTTCAGTATATTCTCTAATTAACGTGATTAGAAGACTTATGATGGGAATAAAAAATGTATGGAAATTTAAACATATGTACCCATTCCA